>MU842909.1:28462-150241 GCA_030867305.1 Colletotrichum zoysiae | reverse complement strand
GGGGGGGCATGATGAGAACGTCACCTGGCCACTGTGTTCGCCTTGAAGCTTTTGTCTCGTTTTGTGTGATAGAAAGGGCAGCGGCGAGCAAGACGTTGCGAAAGCGGGGGCTCTCTCCTCGGTTGACGCGAACCAACACGAACTCGGGAGGTTTGGCAGCCGACATCGAAGCCAAAAAAAAAAGACGCCCCGACCAAACCAAACCATGCGCTCCTCCTCCTCCTCCTCCTCCTTCACCACCCTGGCGGCGGCCGCGGCCGCCCTCGCGGGCCTCGCAGCGGCGACGGCGACCTACCAGTGCCCCCCCCTCGGCGCCGTCCTGCCCAAGGCCAAGGCCCCGAGCGCGCACCCGGCCGTCCGCGCCGCGGTGGCGGCCTTCGCGGCGTCCCTCGAGGCGGAGACGGCGGCCTTCGACGGCTCGGCCGTCTCCGTCGGCGTCAAGTCGGCGCTCGAGGACGCGCCGCTGGTGGACTTCCACTTCACGCCGCGCGACCGCGACCCGCGGGGCGCGCGGGCCGTCGACGCGCACACGGCGTACCGGCTCGCGAGCGTGTCCAAGCTGTTCCCCGTGCTGGCGGCGCTGCAGCGCGGGGACGTCGTCGGGCGGGACGACCCGCTGGCCAGGTTCATCCCGGAGCTCCGGGGCGCGCCGGGGGGGCGGCCGCTGGACCACCACGACTGGGAGGAGGTCACCGTCGAGGCCGCGGCCGCGCATGTCGGCGGTATTGCGGGAGAAAGTGAGGGGTTCATTCACTCTATTTTTGAAAATGAAAAAAACATGATTATTTTTTTTCATCTTATTTATTCAGGGATTGGTAGGCTGACGGAGGTCGATAGTGGCGACGGACGGCGCGGCGTATCCTGGAGACTGGGAGGCCCTCGGGCTGCCTCCCATCGCCGAGGAGGACAAGCCGACTTGTGGAGGTTTCTTGGGCGTCCCGGCTTGCACCAGAGAAGGTGAGTTTTCGCAAAAGAAAAAGGAGGAGGATGAGCAAACAGTCCTTGCCAGCCCCCCCCCCAACCCCGACCCTTCCTACGAGAAGCCACAGTTGACGAGGCTCTTTGCCAGAGTTTTTGAACGCGATAAAGAACAGCCGTCCGCCAAGCTACCCCGTCTACCAGACGCCCGTCTACTCGAACCTCGGCACGACTCTCGTGGGGCTCGCCGTCGAGGGGGCCACGAACAAGACGCTCGAGGAGGTGCTGCTCGAGTCCATACTGGGCCCGGCCGGGATGGGCAACACGACGTACGGCAAGCCCCCGGAGAAGCTGGAGTCGCTGTTCATCCCGGCCAACGACACTTATTTCGAACTTGACTTGGGGGTATTTAATCCGTGAGCACCCCCCCAAACCACAACCATTGAACAGCCTCTGCCTCAATGTGGGAAATGAGCTGACTTGACGGCGCAGGGCCGGCGGGATGTACTCCACCACGGCCGACATGCTCCGCTTCGGCGACGCGATCCTGCAGAACAGGCTGCTGAGCCCGGCCAAGACGCGCAGGTGGCTCAAGCCGACGACCCTGACGTCGGCGCCCGGCAGCTTCGTCGGCGCGCCGTGGGAGGGCGTCGCCTCGGACAACCTGACGGCGGACGGGCGGCTCGTCGAGGTCTACACCAAGGGCGGCGACATCTTCAGCTACCACTCCCTCTTCGTCGTGGTCCCCGAGTACGGCGTCACCATGTCGGTGCTGGCGGCGGGGCCCGAGGTCAGCGGCGGCGGCGTCTTCTCGTACTACATGCTCAAGATGAACGAGCTGCTGCCGCCGCTGGTGCGGGCGCTCGACGAGGCGGCGCGGGACGAGGCGGCGCGGGACGTCGTCGGGACGTACGCCGACGCGGCGACCGACTCGACGCTGACCATCGCGGCGGACGGCGGGTGGGGCCTCGGGCTGAGGGACTGGCGCATGCGGGGGTTCGAGGTGCTCCCGAACCTGGCGCGGTACAGCTTCCTCGGGGTCAACGCGACGGGCGCGCCGCCGCCGGACCCGGGGATCACGGCGAGGCTGTACCCGACGGGGCTGGGAGAGGAGGAGGGGGGGAACCGGACCACGACGGCGTGGAGGGCGCTGTTCGACGCGTCGTCGCCGGCGCGGCGGGACGCCATCGACGACGTCATGTTCTACGCCAACGCGTCGTGCTACTCGTGGGGGTCGATCGACCGGGCGACGTACGGGTACAAGGCGCTGGACCACTTCGAGCTCACGTACGGGGACGACGGGAGGGTCGAGAGCGTGCTGCCGAAGGCGTTCGCGCTGAGCCTGAAGAGGGTCGAGGAGGAGGAGGAGGAGGAGGGTAAGTCGGCGGCGTTCGTCTTTCAGGCGTAAGTGAAAACAGTATCGCAATGGGTCATTCGCATGTCTTGGTCTGCCGTTTGATGCTTCGAGAGGGGGGGGGGGGGGGGGGGGGTGAATAGATGAGCTGCACTGCCCGGGGTCTAGGAGCATGGCGGACGAAGCTGTTCCGGCGGGCGTTCGTTGCCGATGGATATACTGGTCCTTGATGTTTTCCCCTTGGATATCGGCTGATAGATGTGATGCTGAAATAAGTTTTCATTTATTAATTTATTATTACGGTATACTTTTATCTACTTTTAGAAGAGAACTGAAAGGTCTGATTATCGAATAATATTGAAGGCAATCTTGGCCCAATTAGAGCAGCAGTTTGCCGCTCAGCCTACGTGGAGAGGAGGCCCGTCGAGGATTCACCGATTCATACCATGCGTGTTAGTCAATGTCAATGGTCTCGCCGTCGGTGGGTTGGGGACCGCAGGAGGACTCGTTGTTTTTTTCCAGATGTCACGAGGACCACAACTGCACCAGCAGCGAGACGGCGGCTGCCTTTCGTGTGCTTGGGCCGAAGAGCTGCGTGGTATCTTTCTTATTCTTTTCTCTTTCTTCTTCTTTTTCTGATTCATGGATTGGGAAGGACGAGCGTCGGCGGTAGTCGTGCATAAACCGTGGCAGGGCACAACGTGTGTTCCGATAGCAAAGGCAGCCTTCGACCATCACCGGCGAATGGATCTTGACATGACCCTGCTGCTGCCGCCTCCGAACGTCGCGGCGATGCCTGATCATACGGCCCGATCCTCGTGAGAATTGCCAGCTGCGTGCGGCAAGCCACGCGGCTGGTGGGACTGATTCAGAGCCGGCAGCCCTTCCTCAGCTGTTCTGTTCCGGTGCCAGGTCGTGGCCGCGCCCATCGGTTTTGCGGTCCATCAGCCACGCACAGGTTAGGGCAAGAGATGCCAAGGGGGCAACACAAGTCCTCACTCGCGGCATATCTCGACGCCTCGCTCGTCACCGCCAACAGTCGTCTGTTCAGAACTCGAATTGCCCCGAGTGACGAGAGAGGGGGACAGAGCTGAATTGGATGCAAGGGGTCCCCGAGAGCAAGGGTTCAACACCACAACGCTCAGCTCGAAAGCTTAATACCCGTCGCTTGCTAGCTAGCGTCTTAGCCGCACTCACTCAGCTTCCAGCCCGGGGGGAGGGAGGGGTTCCGTGGGTCACACACACTCTCCGCCTCTGCCTGTTTCCCTCGCACTTATACAGAAGGGTTTTGGATTGGCGCGGCCAGATCAACAACGTTGCGGTGATACGACAAACCCAGGCCGAAAACAGAGCACCGCCACGTCCGTCCGAGGGAGAAGAACCCTTTACCGAGCCTCCCAGTCATGAACCCGGCCTGTGGCGGTATCGTTGATTTCGTTTCCTTCTTTCGACAACGAGTGACCCGTCCCCCTCCACCCCTGTAACCTGTAAGCCTGCTTTTTCGCCAAGGGGATCGATCGCCCCCAAGCCCCAAACTCCAGGCTTCCAGCTGGGCTCCGACGTATGTATCCGTTCTCTCTCACTCTCACACCGCACTCTACTGTACTGCACTCCTCCCCGCAAACCGACAGGGGTTGGTTGGCATCGGTCAAGCCAGGACCGCGGATAGGCAGCAGAATTGACTGCAGCGAGGGACAACGGGGCAAAGATTGTCGTCATTGCCCTGCCTTTTCCACGGTAGCGGCAACGGCGGCGGCGGCAGCCTACGGCCGGCGGACGACAAACACAGCCAGCCCCCCCCCACCCCCATATCTCTTGCGGAATGGAAGGGAAGGGAGCAGCAGCCTATTATGTAGGTAGCTAGCTAGCTAGCAGAACCGTGGCTGTCAAACTCGGGTCCGAGTTCTAGAGTCCTGAGGTCATTCGGCAGCGCTAAGGCAGTAGTGGGAGAAGGGATGGACCTTTTCCCAGTGATCTCTCTCTCTCTCTCTATCCCCATCGCGGGCAAAAGAGGTGCAAAAGTCCCTTGAGCTTCTATTGCACCAAGAGAGAGTCCCCACATCTTTGTTCAATGTCCTGCCCCCCTCCTCCCACCCCATGTCCCTGTTCCCAGGGTCCCGGTTCTCGTGGCTGAAAGTCCTGAAGGAATCCGAACCCGACCGTTCGTTCCTAGAAAAAAAGGACGGCTTGTCGTTTCGCTGTGGAAACAATAATAATCATCATTTTGTGTTTGTTTTTTCTTTCTGGCCCGTCCTGGGCTAGGCCAAGAAGAGGAGAGGCGCGCTGCGGCTGTGAAATGGGCGGCGCGGGAAGATCAAAGCCAATCTTGTCTCTCTTACCTGTGCCGCGCAGGCAACCTTTCTCTCTCTCTCTCTCTCTCCCTCCCTCTCACTCCTCTTCTTTCTCAAAATCAAACCTTCCGCTCTCTTCATCACCATATCCCCCGAGAACATCGAGACCCCCCCCCAGTGTTAGAATTCCCGCGTATCTCTGGTAGGCCACGTCATAACGAACAAGAGAAAAGCGTCGGAGAGCCCCCCCCGGGAGGAGAGAAAAGAAGAGACAGCGGCCGACAGCAGAGCGAGCGTCGGGTTAGACGGTGACCATGGACACCGCCGGCCAAGGACCCTATGGGTACGCGCACTACCCGCCGCAACAGCAGTATTACGCCCAGCAAGAGCAGCAGCCTCAATATCAACACGGTCAGCAATATCAACAATACCAACAGCAACAGCAGCCATACCAACCGCCGCAGCAGCCGCAGTATTACTATCCTCCCCAACAGCAGCAGCAGCAGCAGCAGCAGCAGCAGCAGCCCTATGTCTCTCCTCTCACCGCTGCGCCGCAAGTCCCACCACCATCCGTCGCCGCGGCGCATCCGCAACACTTCCTCGCCGAGCTGGACGCCTCGTCATCCACGACACCGGCAGTGAAGCCAGGGCCGACCCCGTCATCGACGTCATCGCCGCCCACCGCCGCCGCCCAGACCCGGCATGGGACCCCTGTCACCGGCACCGCCGCCGTCTTTGAGATGCCCGCCGCCGAGCCGACGGCGCCCAAGCCCGACAACGCCTCCAAACCCCAGACGGTAGCAGCAGCCGCGGCAACATCACCGACAGCGAACGCGCGCCCCGCAGAGCAGGCAGGTCAGAAACCGCCGCCGCCGCCGCCGCCGCCCATCCAGGCGAACCCCTGGGGCTTCTTCCTCCCCGACGACAACGACCCGGCCAAGGAGTCGCTCGCGGACGACCAGGCCCTCGCCGTGAAGCCCCTGAGGATCGTAAAGACGGGCCACTCCGAGGGGTCCTCGGGGGGCGGGTCCCACGACGCGGCGCAACTGACCCCGGCACCCCTAAACATCACACGCCCCCAGTCCCCCGCCGCCCAGCACCGACCTCCGGGCCCGACATCGCCCGTCTCCTCCGTCTCTCCGTCGGCGTCACAGCTCCCGTACCCCGTCGACGGCGCCGGCATCCCGACGCCCGACTCTCACCCCGTGCCGCGGCCCGGGACCCAGCTCACGCTCCCCATCCACCCCGCTGCCGCCGGCTCCCCTCTTCATCCGGCTTCCCCCACGGCCGTGGTCCATTCGCCCCTCGCACCCTCGCCCACGGGCGCCGCGGCGCCGCAGCAATATCAGGTTGCCCCCCAGCCCGTGTACACGCAACCATCGCCTGTGAGCCCCGTCATCGTCCAGGCCGGTCTACCCCCGACCCTGCCCATGGGCTCCTACTTTCCTCAACAGCCGTCCTACGCCCGTCCGGAAACGACCTGGCCAGCGCAGGCTCCGCCCTCGGCACACCACAGCCCGACGCCCTCGGTCTCTAGCCCCCAGACCGGCCAACACTACCCCTCCCAGCCGTACGCATCGCCCCCGCCGTCCTACAGCCAGACCATGGTCCAGGGTCAGTCGGCAGCCACGTCGCCGACCTCCCTGCCGCAGTTCCCCCAGCCGCCGGCGCCGCCGGCACAGCCCCTCTCCCCGAACCCGACCGGCGTCCCTCTGCCCATGAGCCCGCCCCCCTCGCAGTATCCCTACTCCCCGTCCTGCGTCGGCGCAGACAAGTTCAGCTTCAACCCCCACCAGCCATCTCCGGCCCCGCCGCCGCCGCAGCAGCAGCAGCAGCACCCCTACAACCCGCACGCCTCGCCGCCGGTTCCTCAACCGTCCTACATCAACGGTCCCCAGTCCTACTACCCGACTCCCCCGCCCCTTCCGCCGCGGACATCCCCGCCGACCCCGGGCCAGTACGGACAACACCCGGCACCCTCGCCCTACGGCCCCCCACCCCCGACGCGGCCGAACTACCAGGTATCCCCGCCGCCGCCGCCGCCCCCTCGGCCCGACTCGCGGTTCTTCAGCAGCGCCACGGCGCGGAAGCTGCTGAGCAAGACGACGGAGCTCGTCGACCAGACCATCACGCCGTACCTCCAGGACCACCGGCCCAGGCCGTTGTACAACGCGTACCAGCACCACTACCAGCACCTGAACCAGAACCAGAACCAGAGCTGGCCGTCGTCGGTTACGCAGGCGCAGCAGCAGCAGCAGCATCACCAGCAGGGTTACGCTCCCTCCCAACGTACGTAGTCAAGGTCTCGGGGGGGAGAGATGGGGACCCCCGACTCTGTCCTGGGTCTTGCTAGTTGTGGCGACTGACACGTTCGTTGCGCAGCTACGTATGCGGCCCCGCACGCTGCCCGGAATAACTCCGACGCGTCTCGTCCGTTCTGAATAGGAAAGCCATGAGAGAGACGCTCTTCAGACCCCGCGAGATAGTGAGAGACGGGGGGGGGGGGGGGGGGGGGGGGGGGGGGGGGGGGGAGAGGGAGAGAGGTACTCGGCCTGGTGGCTGGGTCTTGTCAAATAAGGGCACCTGCGAACCCTGACACGGCGTCGGCATGCTGTAACGCCAGACGCGGCAAAAGAATTGAGTCGTGCTGGTTGACGAGTTGCACGCAGACGTGGGATCCGCGGGGAAGACATATACAGGAGAGGAACTGTCCGCCGGGCACACCCCACCGGCCAGGAGCTCGCACAGGCTCGGGCAACGAGTCATGTTTGATGTGACAAGACCGCGCGCGCTTACAGATGAGTCTCCGGTGCTCGTAGAATTGTCATTCAGTGTTTGCGGGCTTGTCCTGGAGCGATTAGGTCACGGGCCGATGTAGGCCATATGTTCCCAGGACAGCTGGAGCTCCAGCACGAGCACGTCGTGGCAGACTATCTGCCACGGTGACAGCAGCCGCAGGTGCATATACGTAGCCTAATGCATTTAAAGATATATCACGATGATAATGTAAATGATTGACGAGACAAGGCGCACGATTCATCGCCTTGCACGACTCGAATTTCAGGTTTGTAATGTTGCCATAGGCTCGAGGCTGCCGTTATCAACTTGGCGAAACGAGTAGTGTCTCTATAGCCGTGATAACGATAATGTTAGATAGAGGCCGGAGTTGTCGGTCCCGAATACGTGTCGAGACTATATAGTGGTAGTGTGACTGATGCGAATCTCGGTAGACAACCTCATCGACAGCAGGCTGAATCGCCAGCCCGACGATCTTGAAGCAACAGACCATCTTCCGTGTCAGCATTGTCGAGTGCGAAAGTCCCATCCGCTTGAGCCGTATCTGTGGGCCGTGAGAGCCCGCGTGGCACCAGCACGCAGGACCCTGCAAACCAGGACCAGGCAGTGAACGGCACATTGTAAGACGGGACTTCAAGACCAAGATTCGATGTCGGGATCAATATGGAGTTTAATACACTCGGGCACTCATGCAGACCGCGCCGGGGCGGCTCGGACAAGAGTCTGCTGGCAGCCAAAGCTCCTCCTCCTCCTCTTCTTCTTTGTTGACATCGTCAAAGTTCGTCTCAAAGTTCCGAGATGCGTGTGATCCGTGGAGGTGGGGTATTCGAGTCAGTGGCTTCGCCATCAATGGCGCGGCATATGAGTTTGGTGGATGGCAGGATTTTCTGGTGGAAAGTCTTGCTCCGCTTCAGAGGTGTCTTCTACCTCGGGTTTCACCCAAGATTGCGAGTGGGAAAGTTGCTAAATAAACACTACGCAATGCCCATGGCTTTCGAGGCATCATGTCGTGAAGCCGATTGAAGAGGCGTATGCACCAGAGCACAGATTGGCTGGAGAAGTTCAATCATTCTGATGGGTCACATGCAACGGGCCCATGCCGGGCCAGGCCGGGCCAGGACCCCCGGGCGGGCTCTTTCTAGCTTCATCCTACCGGGAGTCCGGAGGGTGGGCGGCAGCGTTCATGGTTTTGGTTCGCGGCCCGGAGCATAATGTGCGATGGTCCGACGTGGTTTCAAGGTCTCAATGCCCGACGCTTGACATGGGCTGAGACTCGTTCTTTGACGCTTAAAACCGCCGATCGAATCTTGATATTGGAGGGCTTCCAAAACGGCTGCTCTGGTGGCCATTGTCATATGCCAATCACGGCGCGCCAGGAAGTCGAATGGCAAACGTGAGAAAGTCCAATTGACCTCCTCGGTGGGCGCGGCAACCGCCAGCATCTGTAATCAACTTAACCGCCGTCGACAACGGTCGCGTCCTCCCTGCTGCCCTCCTCGGCTAACTCGCGTGTCGTCTTCAGGTAAGCTTGCCGAACCAGGCCAGACTATGTTTAGTCATCCTGTAACAAAGGTCCATGACATGCAGCCGGCGAGATCTGGTGACCTTAGCGTTCCAGTCGAATGCCTAGAAGCAGGCAAGATCAGGCGCAGATAGGTAATCGGTGAGCACCGTGCCAAGCACCGCTCGGAAGCTCATTGGAACCCAGGGGCGGGCAGGCTAGGCGATTGCAGGGTGGTGATGTGATGGAGGGCCCATCCGTGCAGCCCAAGGTGCGGGTGGATTGGCCGAGGCGGGAAACCCGAAGAAGATCAGCAGTGGCCAGAAGCTCATCGACCTTTGTTGTTGAAAGGTGCCGTGCATACTCCTACTATGTAGAGTAAGCTTTGGATTGCTCGTCCTGGAAGCATCGGCAACGGTCCTCATGTAGGTAGCTGGATGGACCGCCACAGCCCCCTCTGATGGCTACTTTCTCCTAGAACCGTTTTCGTCTAGGAAGCGTTGAAAATCGGAATCTGGTTGACTGGCGACGAGCGCAAATACATATCTCTCCCCCGACGTCCGACGCCGACAATGACATACCTAGCGTGCTACATAGACTTGGTTCGTCATAGCTCCACATCTGTTTGCAGAGTCTGGTTGCCGTGGTGTCGCTGCTGTCGGGACTCGCAGTCAGTCGGGTCTTGCATCAGTCTGGAATGGCATGCTCTCTCTCTCTCTAGAATACCTAGAAGAAACGCCGATCATCCGGCCGGGCGCGGAATAGGCTCTGGGGTAGTTAAACCTACGCACCTCCGTCGTCTCAAGTGGCTGAGAGACAAAGCGGAGGGAGGCAATGACCGTTGGCGGATGGAAGAATGAGTGACATTCCTGGACCGCTGCTACAGAGACAGTGTGGGAGACGGTCGTCCCATGTTACACCATGTATGTATTCGAGACGGACGTGCACTGACTGCCCTTGGTATCATACGAAGCCAAGGCGCAATGTAGCGCCGCCAGCGGCGGTGGGCTTCCAGAATGCCGTGACCGCTTTGCTTCTTCTCGAATGTCTCCAAATTAAGACGCTGGAATGCATGCCATTAGAGTTGCCCCTCCGGTGTCAGAATAGGCTTACTAATAATAATCGACACTTCCACAGATGGATATAGGTAGAGAGAGGCATTTTCATTCCATCTAGAGGCGGCTTCCTCCTCACTTCGTACATGCTGATGCTTATCGTGCTTTGGGAGAGAATGCTCAACAGACCGCAATTGCCAGGTCCGCCGCTCCCGATGTTGAAGCCCGCTCATCGCAGTCAGACGGGCGACTGCCGATTGCCAGACGAGGAAGTGCGCCTGTCATCTCCCAATGTGCCTAGCGAGACACCTTTGGGCTTTTCTCTCAAGGACAGCCAGCCATACGGCTCGGGATGATCCCTATCGAAATGGAATGTCTGAATGATATGTCTCTTCCTCCACGCATGCATAATGAAATGACAGGCTTTTCTGTAGTAGTAGCAAATAATGTACACCTATTCACAAGGTGCCAAAGGAGCCGGCAGACAGGGCGTCGCGGGAGCAAGCGCTTCATTCAGGAGCAGACATGGCGCAAGAGACTAGGGATCGTTGTGTAGGGGTTGCTGCCCAACTCCGAAACAGTTGGCTGAACAGGGGTAAAGAGTTCGGACGCCTGAGTCGTGAGCCTCGGTCAGGCAGCGAGCAACAAAAAACAACAACCCGGATCTTGACCTCGGGGACGCTCCTAATTCATATTGAGGAGGCGCCGAAGCTGGGGAGTGCTGGCTACTTTACTCGGCCGATTGGGCATTGTTCTATTGAACTGGACCTCTTGCGTGCCTTGTTTGTTCTTTGATCGAAGCCGGTCGGCCTGGCGCGATGAGTGACGTGGGAGCCGTAGAATGGTTTTCGTGGCGTTTGGCCCTAACTGACATTACAACTCACCTTTAGCACATCTGAGCAGAGGCAACGCCTGAGGTGGGTGAGATGCAATCCACGATGGGCGGTTGCATTGCAGGCCTCTCTGGCACTTTCTTTGTGCCTCGCAAGGGGGTGGTGGAGTGGAGGGCACAGGGAGAGCCCCCACCCCTGTTGCCGCCCCTTGCGAGATATCCTTTACTGTTTTAAGGAGGAGACCTCAAGTGGCCTTCACCATTTGAATTCGCTATTTCGGGCGTCAGCAACCAAACCCCGAGAAGCTGTTGTTGCATTGCAAACGCGAGCGGCACTGCGCTGGCTTAGGATATGCTCCGAGAAGACGACAATGCCATGCCACGGCACGTAATAGGTGCATAGCCAGCTTGGTTTCAGTTAGGACGGCAGAGCCCGTATACAACGTGAACAGGTCGATCTCACTGCGATTTTGCTCTCGGTCCTCGGATAAGACAGACGGTGGTCTGCTGACTGATACGCTGGAGTGATTTCTTGCCGCTAGGGTTGAGGGGACCTCGATCCAGTTGCGGGGAGAAGGGCTAAGAGCGGTGAGGCTCTCGCTCGCTCGCTGGCTGGCGATTTTAGCGCATGCCACTTTGGTGAGAGCTGCGTCACCTGAGCGATTAGCAGGCGATGGGAATTGCGGCAATGTCGAGCGACGAGGAAGCGATCTTGGTCCTGGAATCACTTGCCGACTGCCGATAGAAATTGGCATGACGATCGCTTTGGGCCCGTAAGCAAGCCGGTAATAACGATGGATGTGCGTTGCTACCAAGAAAATGTCTGTAGAGCCCGGTGAGTCGACGAGTCAATGTAGAATTGCAAGGGCGTACACAATGTCTCGCCCTCGGAACGGCCGTGAGGGGGGTACAGTTCAGAGCCACTGATTTGGTTCCGGATGGTGCAGTTGGCGCCTTGCATGTCTTCCGGCGGGGTGGGGTGGGGGGCTGTAATCGGCCCCAGGTACGTGAGTGCTACGGGATGGATGGACGAGAAACTATGTATGTGATTGATGGTGTGTTATGATGATGGCCGTTTGGAATAGCGAGTGGCCGCCTGAGTTGGGCTCGGCTGTATTTCCGTGTCTGCGGTGGTCGTAAACCAGAAACCGGCGGTCTCGTCTCTCTCTGTGGACTCTGAGTTCCTCGAGGTGTCGTCACTCGTCGGGCGTGACACACGGCACTTGCAGGGTCGTGGGCGAAAGTCGTGCTTACGCGTACCGATGATTCCGTGGCATTGGGTGAGGTACATATCCGATACTTGGTAGTGGCAGCACTTGACCAAGCAAGCCCATTTTGCAGATTGCAAGCAAGCTCGTCTTCCGGATGCAGCGATTTGAGGCAAGGAGGCTTCTTTGACTAGGTATCTACTTCGAAGGGACCTCCTCGTTTGGGGGTTGGTGGTAGCGGCGGCTTTCAGGCTCTGAAGTTGCGCCCCTTTGGAGAAGCGGTGGAACGTTTTGCGGTGGAGCGTAGGTAGAACCGGGGCAGCCAAGGGGGCCCTGAGGCGCCAAAAAAATGTTCCTAACCAGGGATGACCCCGTCGTTGTCCAGTGACCCAGTGGGAAGGCGTTCATTGCATTGAATTGGGTGGCCAGTGCGGTGTTGCAATGTCAAGAAGGGGCTCAGGGCGAGAATGGCCTGGCCTGGCATGGCATGGCATGGCACTTGGTCATGCCACAAATGACCTCGGTTGGGCGATGGTGTCGTATCGTGTGTTCCGGTTGAAGCGACGGAGCCGGCGGCTGTACGCTGTACGCCGCATGTATCTAGATATACCCGTATGGACGTATGGACGTATGTACGCCTCGAATGCTTGGTGAGCTGTGCCTTGCTGACGCGACGTCGTACCTGTCTTGCTTCGTCACTGGCAGGGTCGGTACGGTACGGTAAGCATTCTCTTGCTGAGGAGTGATATCGGAAGAGGTCCGTACGGATGCGATAGACTCACTCCAGCAGGGCGGCATGATGTCCGGGTAGCTTACTTGAATCGTAGCCGAGCGACGGCTGGCTGACCAAGGCCACAGACCGCCGCCTTGGAAGCAATCGCAGGGAGGAAATGACAAGCTAACAGCGGCAGAGCCAAAAATAAAACCACAGCTCAATCGGCCAAGTGGTCATGTCATCCTCGTGGTCGAGAGAGGAGAGGAGAGGAGCCGTCAGGGCAAGGCAGAAAAGGCGGGAAGCCACAACACATTCATTGCATCGTGGATGCCTTCCTTCGCAGGGCAAGCAAGCAAGGCAGGCAAGTGCACTCACGACATGGTCGGTACAGTACATATCCGTGCAATACTTTTGGTGGATGTACCATTCTTGGAAAAGGTACGAGAGATATAGGCGAAAAAGAGGATAAGACCTAGGTACCTTACTTCCGCAGCCTGACGGGAAGGTACCTTCCCACATGTACTTCGTTTCTCCCGGACCACCAACCTTTCCTCCCGTCCAGTCGTCCGTCTCGTGTCGGTGTCCCTCCATCCAGCAGCAGCAGCAGCAGCAGCCGCGCAGCCGCATCAGCAGCAAGCAGCGCCTGCTTGCCTTGCCTGGCCTGGCCTGGCCTGGCCACTGCCTATCCGCCCCAGTGGTCCGCTGCGCTGCCCGCTCGCTGCCCGCCCCCTTCTCCTTCTCCGTCCAGATGTGCCGTACCTAGGTACCTCCTACCTTGCCTTGCCTTGTCGCCTCCACTTTTGGGCTCCCATCCCATTAAGGTATCCTTTCCCCTTCCTCCTTCCCTCCTCCTCCTTTTCGCTCGCTCTTCCCTTCTTCACCCCACGATCTCTTCTTGAGCCCTTGACTGCCAAAGGCTACCTGCCCTACCCATCCTGTCCCGCCTCGTTGGACACGGCTCTTTGTTGGGTTTGGAGAGAATTGCACACTTTCGACAGCATCAATTACAACACTCGACTCTCCCGTCACGATTAATCACGCCATCCGGTCGCCCGTCTCCCATCCTTGACCCCGAGAACACCATCCTCCGGTCGGCCTCTTTCGTCACAGGTACACACACTACAAGCCTACCACAACCACAACCACCACAACGTCAACCACCCCTTGCCGGTATCCAACCAACGCATCATCCCATCGTTTCCGATCCTCGAAAACAACTGACAGGTGAGTTCTCTTATGCTGTCTGATGCATGCCATTTGCATGCACTCACTCACTGTTGGCCCCCGTCGTCCATCCATCGACAATCATTCCCTTCTCGGAACATTGCCGCGAGGGAATCCAATCATTCTGCTCCCTCTGCTCAGACCAGCCCAGCCTTGGGCAGACAAGACCCGAGGGCGGGCTCGACGGTGGATCCCGCCCAACCAACCTTTTGCCTCGTTCCATCCTTTCCCTTTCTTCCAAGGCCTGACCAAACTCTCCACTCTTCGAGCTCGCCATCCCCTTCTACTCTCCGAAACTTGACCCTACTTTCTTTTTCATCACTACAACGTCACTGCCCCCCAAAACTTTCTTCTACAATTCACGCATCCTTACTAACATTATAACCTCTTTTCAGCCTACATCCTCTTCGCTGTCTCGATTAGTTTGTTCGTCAACCGACTCCCAACCTACGAAACCTTGAAACTGCATCCGAGAGGAGCAGTATACACCATTCAAGATGACCACAATGGTAAGTTGGACTCGATCAGGCGAAGCGTCGGTCGACAGCGTGGACTTGGCGAGGCGTGGTCGGTTCTCGAGCTCGGCCTCGTGGGACCAAACTCCGTGCCCCGCCTGCCAACCAGCTTGTGCTCGTTCACTGCTAACCCCGACGGCAGGATCTTCGCGTCGGTAACAAGTACCGCATCGGCCGCAAGATTGGATCCGGCTCCTTCGGTGATATCTACCTCGGCACCAACATCATCTCTGGTGAGGAGATTGCTATCAAGCTCGAGAGCGTCAAGGCCAAGCATCCCCAGCTCGAGTATGAGGCCAGAGTCTACAAGTCGCTTGCTGGCGGTGTCGGCATCCCCTTCGTTCGCTGGTTCGGCACCGAGTGCGACTACAACGCCATGGTCCTCGACCTCCTCGGTCCCAGTCTGGAGGACCTCTTCAACTTTTGCAACCGCAAGTTCTCTCTCAAGACCGTACTGCTTCTCGCCGACCAGTTGATTTCCCGCATCGAGTATATCCATGCCAAGTCCTTCATCCACCGTGATATCAAGCCCGATAACTTCCTCATGGGCATTGGTAAGCGAGGAAACCAGGTTAACGTTATCGACTTTGGTTTGGCCAAGAAGTACCGTGACCCCAAGACACACTTCCACATTCCTTACAGGGAGAACAAGAACTTGACCGGCACTGCCCGCTACGCCTCCATCAACACCCACTTGGGTGTCGGTATGTTATTCGCGCACACCCGCCCGCCTCCCCGTTTCCCATGGCCGCTGACATGCCCGCAGAACAATCCCGTCGTGATGACATGGAGTCCCTCGGTTACGTGATGCTTTACTTCTGCCGTGGATCCCTCCCATGGCAGGGACTCAAGGCCGCTACCAAGAAGCAGAAGTACGACCGAATCATGGAGAAGAAGATGACCACCCCGACCGAGGTCCTCTGCCGCGGTTTCCCCAACGAGTTCGCCATCTACCTCAACTACACCCGATCCCTCCGATTCGACGACAAGCCCGACTACAGCTACCTCCGCAAGATCTTCCGTGATCTATTCGTCCGCGAGGGATTCCAGTACGACTACGTCTTCGACTGGACCGTGTACAAGTACCAGAAGAACGCTCAGGCCATCGCCCAGGCCGCGGGAGCTACTCAGGAGGAGGACGAAAAGGCGCGGGCATCTCGCACTGCCGCTACTGCTGGTCAGCCGACCCCTCAGTCTGGCGCTAATAAGCCTAACGCCCTTCCCAGCTCGCGCCGCAAAGTGATTGAACGAGGATCTGGTGTTGACACCCCGGATACCAACCGTGCCGTCGGTGGAAGTGACAGGATGTGAGCGTCTTCCCCCCCCCAAACCAGTCCTTTGGCATGCCCGTCGACCGCTGGCTGAAGAAAAACGTTGCTGACAAGAGCATGCTGACCCAGTGGACGATGATCTAGTTTGCGCTCGGCTACCAAGGGCGCTGGTCCAGCATATGGTTCGAGCTCCCATCTGCCAAGGTGATGATCGACGGCAGCGACCATATGCACTTGTCCAACATGTTAGGGTATGACCAGACCGGCTTACTGGCTTCATTGGTCCGTGGCATGGCTCCCAGGCATCACGATTGGTAAAACGGGGTTCCGCTCACCAGCAGGGTCTCCTTTGATGATACGCCTCGCCGCGCGAACCGGTCGCATTCTCTTTACGCATTTCTCATCTTCGTTCTTCGACATATTTGGGTTGATTTCCACGGATGGCTCGTTGTTTTCCATGACGGGACACCTGGCATTGGAGACGCTCGGCAGACTTTGCTGTCGGGTCTCTTTGGGTTAGGTTCCATGGCAGGAAGAACTCGAACGGCACGTCCGGTACCTCACTTTTGAGGCGCCGTCGTCGGGCCGCTCCGCGAGACATCCATCCCACACCCGAACCCGAGTGCCACGGGTCCCACTACCCTAGCACCTCGTCGATGCGCTGGAGTTGCGTTCCACTGACGGTTTTTCCTTGTTCTATTTCTTTACCTTTCCTACCACTTCTTTCCTAGGGTTACGCGTGCTACCAGTTGATATTTGTTTCGATGGCTTCGCACTTGGTCATTCACGCGTCGAGGCCCGCTTCTGGGGAGGTATTTTCGGGGAGGGGACGACGGCGAGAGAAATCCTACTGCGAAGTTTCGGGGGCTGCAGTCGCGGTCAGACAAAACGTAGACCCACGCAAGGTCTCCAATGACAAGACGGGCCCCGATGCAACGCACGCAGAGCTAATGAGGAGGAGAGTGACATTTCATTAGTTTTTTTTTGGTCTGATTCGGTTGGTTGGGGAAATGGTTATTTCGACATTTGCACACAAACGGGAATCTGGGCCTGGTGAAGCGCCACCACGGCCGCGGACCCCGGCAACTATCAGGGGCTCTCGGAAGCAGTCCAGCAATGTCTTGAGAAAGTCGACGGCCTTATGTGGTTGCCTGTGGCAAGCATGCAAGGCTGGTGGCCCTCGTTGGGACAATGGTGCTTGGACTCTCAACACTGCGCCTCCATCATCCAGAGATCGTATCGGTCTGGCAAGCTCGCATTTGGTGGAGGCGGGGCACGGGTAGTTGTGGGCATGTCGACGAGCGGTGGAACCAACCAAAACACATGGTAGCTTTCAATTTAACAAGGTCACGCGATAACGTGCTCGGCTGCATCGATGCTTGGTGTCAACTTGTCTGGGCAGCTGTTTCAATGGCGCATGCCCTGCGTGAATTTTAGGCAACATTGCTTCCAACAGCCAAGCCTGGTGCTCTGTTGGCAAGTTGTACACTGAGGCTGAAGCGGTGCAGAGATGATAAAATCAGCCAGCCCACTTGGCTAGATAGAATAGGACTTGGGAACAAGTTGGGCGTACGCAGTTCAGCTCGGGAGCCTAGACTGTTTGGCGGTTGATGGACAGACCGGAATGGCAAGGTTGGTGTCAGGAGGCTTGTACGGGTCAGGTGCGGCTTTTGCTGAATGCCAACCAGGTTGGTAGTGATATATCAATCAGCTGACTGTCCGATCCAGAAACAGGCCCCTCCAACATAGGCAAGGTAGATGGGTCGGTCGTCAGGCGGCAAGTACAGTATATATATATATATATATATATTAAAGCAAGAATCCCGCATATGCTGCGTAATGATTATTGTCTTCTCTCCCACGTCTTTCGAAATCATCGTTTGAAGACTCAATATTGGGCATCGAAGTCGGCTGCACTGGCTGCACCAGTTGCAATCCCCCCCACCCTAAGGTACACACGGCCCCCCCCTGTAACCGTTCTTTCCTTCCGGCTCATGGCGTTTGCTTTTCATGCCCTCACTCCCTCTACCTGCATCGCAAGTGCCGAGCTCCCACTCCCCGAAGCCTAGCATGAGAGGCTCTCAGCATTGAAGGTACTTCTACCCATTAATAGGTAGGTACATGGGGATTGGTGTGTGGCTGTACCGCACTTGCCTTTGCCCCGCGTGCAGCTCTGCCGCATCGGGCAATCTGCCATCAGGACACTAAACCCTCGTCATCATGCTTTCTCATTTTCATTCCCTCCCTCTCTCCCTCTCTCTCTTCTTGACAACAAGCTTGTCATTTCCCGAATACTCTCGACTTTGGCCTATATCATCAAACCGACTCGTGACATCATTGGTTGGCCGCCAGGGAGAGGCAAATACCGGTTACGCTGACTAACAAAAGCGGCAGCAAACGGCCAAGGATTCCTAGCCACGGGCCAACCGATAACCGTCATCGGCGTTTATCACCTCCGACAGCTCTGATGGCGACCCTTGTTGACGCCAACTCCACCACGCCCGCCGACGAGATGGCTGCTCCCTCGACCCTCGACCTGTTTATGCTGACGTTTAACTGCGCCAAGAACTTTATCGACGTCGGCGTGTTCGCAACCCACCTCAACACCGCCTTCAGGCACAGTGCGGTGACTGCGCTGCCAGAGGTTGTCGCCTTGTGAGTGCCCGGACCCCCTCGCGTGGGCTCTCCTCGGGAGTCCTTCCGCAAAGCTAACGTGCGCTTGCCCAGCTCTTTGCAGGAGGTGGCTCCGTTATCGTATTCCTTCATCGGCGGCTACTTTCTCAGCCCATATCTCACACGCTTCGAGGAGGCCCTGAACCTAGCCGCGACCCGGTACACAAGCGAGTCCACGTCCAACGACGAGCGCGACCCTGTCAGCGAAGATGACACGGCCTCGGTCAAGACCACCGCCCCCACTCCCGTGCGGCCATACACTCTGGTGCGGACTCGCAATGTCGGTATGACGGCCATTATGCTCTTTGCGCGCAACCCAGAGTCCATCCTGCGCGTGCAGGAGGCCGAGGTGGGCTTCGGTGCCGCAGAAATGGGCAACAAGGGCGCCGTGGCTCTGCGAGTCCTGTACGAGGGCACGACTGCGGACGGTGGTAAAAAGGAGACGGAGCTCACTTTTGTGGCGACCCATCTGGCGGCAATGGAGTGGAATTTGCCCCGGCGAAACGCCAACTGGGCAGCCATCATGCGCGGTTTGACTTTCGAGAACCCGGAAGACATCCTACACCCCAAGAAGAACAGAGCCAGCACAGCTGCACCGGGTGGGGGAGAGGGCCAGAGAGATGGCTCTGGAGACGAGGGAGTGCACCTGTTGCACGACGAACACCACGCCCAGACCCTAGCTCTTCAACAACGGCTCCAGGATATATCCGTCTTCAAGCCGAGCTCGCACCTCTTTGTTGGCGGCGACCTGAACTACCGCATCTCCACGACAAGCCCGCCACCGATGGCGACATTCCCCAGCTTGGACCCGGACAGCGAGCACCACTATTCCCGTTTCTTCGTCTTGGATCAACTGACGAGAGAGCGTCAGGCGGGACGGACCCTGCACGGTCTCAGCGAGGCCGAGGTCAAGTTCCCACCGACCTACAAGTACGACGTGCTGCCTGTAGACAGCAGTCGTGTCGAGGTTGACGGCGTGGAGGACGTGCCGTGGGTATTCGCCCCTCACCGATACCCCGGTTGGACGGACCGGATCTTGTTCCTCGACGTCCCCTCCTGGACCAAGGCGGAGAAGCCTCAGAAGGTCGACGTAAAGTCATACGACGCCTTCCCCGTGGTGAGGAGCTCCGACCACCGAGCCGTGTTCCTGAGAGCGGCGGTGCCCCTCCTGACAGAAGAAGAGCTGGCCCGACCATCCTCGGAGGTATCCGCGGCTAGTGCGGTGGACCCCCGCCTCGTGTTACCGGTGGCCATCGACCCCGAGGCCTGGGAGCGTCGCGCGGCGGCGAGACGGAAGGAGGTGTTTGCTGGGTGGAGCATGTTCCTCTGGTCTACTAAACAGGGGGCGCTGGTGCTGGCCACACTGTTGGCGGTGGGCGCAGGCGCTTGGTGGCTGAGCCAGTGAGCAGCATGATGGGAGGAGGAGGCGGCGCGGTTCGTGGCCAAGCTCGACATCACCACCCTGCTGCCGTGCATTTCGGGGGATTCATGTAGTATACATACACACAGGATGGACTGAGCGGCAGAGGTGTTGCATCACAAGAGTAGCATTGACTAGAGCGGAGCATTGATTATGACCAGAGAGCATGACTTTTCGGAAAGAAACCAATATAGACTTTCTTTCTCATGAGATGTCTCTCTCTCTCTCTCTCTCTCTCTCTCCAGGATGCAGTCGTAAGCTCTGGTGGAGACCGTAGCAACGCCCCCAAGGTATGACGACGAAACCCTCTGTACAAGTGGGGTAAAACGCCACACACGGGAATGTCCCCCGAAGCGCGGCGGAGCGAGAGCATTGCGGTTACGGAGACGGCCAAGTCCCACGGGATCAACCAGAACCCGTGGAGAAAAGGAAAGGAAGAAGGAGAAGAAGAAGAAGAAGAAGAAGAAGAAAAGGCGCTGGAGATCAGACACCTGGGACGAGGCACACGCGGGTGACGGACATGTGCTGTATGCCGAGTGGACAGGGACGGGCTCGGCATGGAAAAGCCGGAGGGGGTTTGCCCCGAGCATCAAGGTTGGTGTTTGGGAAATTTCCGGACGGTCTAGTCGACCCGAGGAGCGCCCCCGGAAAAGGGATGCGCATCCGAAGTCGGGGGAGCCCGTCGCTAAAACCTTGACGGCGGACGTCAAAAGACGTTCGAAACGTCCTAGGCGCGCGATGGCTTCTGATCTAGCAGCCTTTGCATCGTTGCCTGCCCGCCCACACCGCGGTCCGCGGAACTTGGCACGGTGGCGTGGGACCTCAACAATGGACATGTTCATCGTCTCCTTTGGGGGCTGAATATGCCCTTGATTCCGAAGTGCCGGCCGGGGGGGGGGGGTCGGAAAACCTGAAAGATATCCAGGAAACAACGGTGAAGTGATATACGACGTAGGCGGTGGCGTCCGGCCCTAGCCGCTGCCTGGCATGGACGCGACTCATGTCAAGACGGCAGGATTACAGGGCCAAGCTGCACCAAGCTGGCTGGCTGGCTGGCTGGCTGGTAAGTTGGCGAGTAGTTGGGGTCGCCTGTAGTTGCCTTGAGCGACGTTGTTTCCGAGATGCCGGTAAAGTTCGCACGGGAGATTTTGCGTGATGCCATATTTGCGGTTCAACCATCAATGGCGGTACAATGTGGTGTCTAGAGACATGCGGGTCGGTGAGCAGATCAACTGAGCCGACTTCTCTCTCTCTCTCCCTCCAGCGCGGCCGGTTGATTTGACAATGCGCTACGAGGATGGCTCGGGTATCAGATGCGAAAAAAGCATGTCTTGTCGAGCACGCTCTGGCGAGGTAGGGTAGTAGATGAGCGGGATGAGGGGTGGATATGAGGTGGGATGGATCGAGGGACGTTGCGTCATAGGCGTCGATAAGAGTCGCTCGGATGCAAGGCGTATCTGTATGTATGCTCTGATCAGGCAGGCAAGGCCCCTGACCTTCCCGCGGGCATGGGCGAGATCTATAGTATGTATCTGGATGAGGAAGATGAAGTGAGGCGGGCGGCCCTGTGCGAAAGTAAAAATGTCTTGCATGCACGCCATCCATGGGCGCCGAAGAATGGGGGGCGCACGCAACAACGGTTGATTCAACAGCTGCGGCGCAGAGCGAATTGCTTTATTTGAATCATGATTCTTCTTCTTCTTCTTCTTCTTCTTCTTCTTCAAGTCCTTCCATCGAAGGCCAAACGTCCAGAAGCCCTGTCCGAGCCGCTCTGATCCCGTCCGGCTCCGGCAGGCAAGCGCGGCATGAAGCGTTTGGACAAGGTAAAGGCCAGACCATAAGTACCTACCTACGGCTGTCGCAGACTGGAGGCGGGACGGGGCTTCGTGGGTGCGCCATCCGAAGGACGAGTACGGCTATTTGGCCCGTGTGGTTTTGCTATTTGGCCCGTATCTAACCACATTAGACAGGCACAGCCACATAGCCATAATAGCTACAACAGGCCAAAGTACCTCAACTTTAAGGTACAAACTTCATCATCATTAAAAGGGATGGTCTTAGCCCATCCCGACCCGGAGCGGAGCGTAGGAAGCAGGGTGGGTTAGTACCATTCCAACCCTCCCCGGCGGAGCCGTTTTGGAATGATTTTTTAGGGATTCTATTATATAAGTTTGTACTATAAAGTTGATGTACAAGTTGAGGTACTTTAGCCTGCTGTGGCTATCATGGCTGTGTGGCTGTGCCTGCCTAATATGGTTAGATACGGGCCAAATAGCAAAACCACACGGGCCAAATAGCCGCACTCCCGAAGGACGGGCGGTAAGAAGCGCGAGCATATGGGGACTAGGGTCCATTGCTCCGTAATCTCTGTACGAAGTTGAGAAAGGAGGGGGAAGCTGCAAATCGGGCCCCGTGGTTGGTGCGCCAACGGTGGAGGCGAACTGTCCCCCTTTTCCCCTGGAGTGGGAGACTTATTTCAGGAAGGGTACGGATGGTACGGATAGCTGCTGGTGGGTAGTTCCTTGGGTGTAGGTATTCGTACATACATAGTAAGATGTATCCGTAGTAAGAGAGAGATTGCGGAGATTTCATCGAATTCGGTAAGATGCGGCGGCGTAGGAGACCAAGCAAGTCCCGGCGGCGGCAAAGCAAAGCAAAGCAAAGCAAAACAGAGCAAAGCGAGGCAAAGCAAAGCAAAAGCGAAGCAAGGGGCGGCAGGCAGAGGTTGCCGGTTCGCTTCGCTTCGTCTGAGACTCGTGGGCATATGGCGGACGGAGTACTATGTATGTATGTATGTATTCGTTCGTTCGTACCTCACTCTCAGTTGAACAAAGCGAGGGAGCTGGTCTGTCCGGGTCGGTGCGGTTGACGAAGGTTGCAGAATCAGAGCGGACGGGTCAAGGGCCAAGGCAACGCAACGCAACGCTAGCAGCTGACGGCGAGCTGAAGCGTTGGATGTGGGGATGACGGGCAGCGTCCGTGGCTGGAGGGGAAAAGGCGAAGCTGAAGTTGCGTCGCAGAGCGAGACACTCTGCCCCGGATTTCCACCGGGTGGACATGACACCATTCCAAACGAGGCAAGGGTGCGTCGGAGTGTCCGTGGCTTGTACATACAGTCAACGGCTCCGGTACGTACCTCGCCGGTAGTGTAGTGTAGTGTACCTGTTCGATTCTTCACCAAACGGGCAAGAGTGGCGCAGAAGGCATTCAGGAGTCCCTGCTCAGGTCAGGTCAGGTACCTACCTATGGTACGGTATGGATGATGGTATGGTATGGTATGGGACCGTACCTTACCAGGCTTAACTACCTACCTAACCATGGGTTTGTTTGTGTGGAAAGCAGGAGAGAACCCGTTGTCTTGGTTGTCGACAGTGTCGGGTTGCAAATAAAGCCTGCTATAATATAACGTGGCGGCCCCATTAAGGTACAAGTTTCAAGGCAGTTAGTTCCTCATAAGGTCGCTAGGTATACTATAATATTAATACAGTTTAAAAAATACAGTATAAGTATTATGCCTAATACTTAACATAATAATAAAGTTAGGTTTCTATATAGATAGAAATATAATACTATAGATATTATAAAAAGACCTCTATAAGCCTAGGCTGCTATTAGAGCTTTTAGAGATAACTCCCTAAGATGCTTTATCTCTATAGCCCTAGATTTTACTGTAACTGTCCTACTAACTGTTCCTTATATTAGCCTAAAAACAACCTATTAAGAGCCTAAGATAAGATATAGTATCTTAATTACCTCCTTTCTAATTATGCCCTCTAAAGCGGTTATAACCCTACTTAAGTTGCTAATAACTTAATAAGGCTTAGAGTAATATTTAAGAGATATAATCTATATAGGCTAGAAGGCTTTATAGCAGCAGCTAAGTATAAGGTAAGAGAGTATATTAGACTCCTTATACTAGCAGCTAAAATCTAGCTTAAGGACTATCTAATTCTAAATAGAGGGCTTATTACTGTTACTTATACTGACTATATAGACCTTTATAATAGGCCTCTAAACTGAATAATAGTTAACGAGTTAGAGGATATTAAAGGGTTTAAACGGCACCCCTTTTACTTTTAATAGGTGCTGTATGCAGTAGAGATATTGAGTATGGGTGTGTGAGGCTGCTTGATATGGTGGAGGTGTTAAGGGCGGTGATTTGGAGTGTGGTATGGCGAACAGTGCGGGGGCCGGTTGGCAGGGAGGTCTCGTTAACAATTATACCACGGAAATACACTATATTACATACACTATGTCCCTTCGAAAAGGGTGGCGGCCCCATACCATACCATACCATCCCGGCATCAGTAGTGTATTGTACGTGTACATGTTGCTTGGCACTATCTATCGGGTCACGTACCAACCGTAACGTTAGGTGCTATCTGTGTAGCTACGCAGCAAGCAGGCAGATAGATAGATACCTTTCCTACTTACTGCACGATGGATGATGTACTACCTACCTCAGGTGCACATGAGTAATAAACTAGGTACCTAATTAGGTCGGCACTTGCAATCTTGCTGCCCACAGCGTCAGCGCCCGGCGCCAGCACTAGGACTCTGTCTCTGCCCCTCCGTCGTCGTGCCCTCTTCCTTGTAGGCCCCATAAATGCTCCTACCATACCATCCATACCTAGCTGTCTCTTCCGCTGCCTTTCGTCATTGCCACGGCCCTTTCATCTGAAGATTCTCTCTCTCCCTGGACCCAAAAGGCTCTCTCTATCTATCTACCTATCTACCCAAAGAAAGGTCCAGACTCATTGCTCGCTCGCTTGCTTGCTTGCTTGCAACCCGGCCGGCATTTTCACAAGAGAACGACAGGTACCTGTTGCTTCCCTGTTGAACACTAACAACAACAACACCAACCATACCATACCATACCATACCGAACGACGCTGCGCCTGTCGCTCCCGCTCAGAAGAATTCGGTTTTCAAGCCCGAGGAAGGAGAAGAAGAAAGGGACGAAAGAAGAGAATTGAAAACCAAAAAAAGCGGTACCTCTTCCGACTCTTGACGATACGAACTGAACTACCTACCTGCTTCCCCATTCTACATATTCGTACCTCCCACTCCCCGTACCCAACCAAGCCCAGGCACGACTCTGTACTCGGACCAAGACTCGATCCGACCCCCTTTCCGCGCCAACCCATTTCCCATTGATCGCCGACAAGAGGCCGAGAGCTCTTTCGCTCATCGACGTCTTTCCGTACCTCGCATACCTGCCTGCCTAGGTACCTACCTACCTCAACCCGTCTGTCTTGCCTCGGACGCCCAACTATTCGGGCCGTGATGGGCGGCGTGCTGCCAAGCTGAACGACGACAAACAAACAAAACGTCTCCCCGAAACCGAACTGGCCCGGTCCCCCAACTCTTTATGACGGGATTCTCAGCAATCAACAAGAAGCTACACGACATGGCGGCCACCGTTGCGCACGTGAACCATGTTCCAAACCAGGTCGGACGAGGAGGTCTCTCCAAGATGATGAGTGGCGGTAACAGCATTGGCAACGGTCATGCGCAACAACAACAACAACAACAACAGCAGCAGCAGCAGCAGCAGCAGCAGCACGCTGACGCTGGAGTTGGCCCCATCGCAAACCGGAGATTGACGCCTCAGGACTTTCACGTTGTGCGAACACTCGGAACGGGTTTGTTTCCCCCAGTCTCTTACATGTCCAAAGCGACGGCCGTTGTCTCGGGAGACCGTTTGTTTGCTAACCGCGCCCCTTGCCCCGTGCAGGAACCTTTGCCAGAGTCTGTCTCGTGAGGCCGGCCAACGCGACCGAGGAACAGCGCGACACTGTGTTTGCTCTCAAGATCTTGCGCAAGACAGAGGTCATCAAGCTCAAACAGATCGATCACGTCCGCCACGAGCGCATGATTCTCGGCGACGTTGCTGGCCACCCTTTTATCACGAACCTCGTCTCGTCCTTCGCCGACCGCGACCACCTGTACATGCTGCTCGACTACGTCCCCGGCGGCGAGCTGTTCAGCTACTTGCGCAAGTTCCGGCGCTTCGACGAGGACACGGCGCGCTTCTACGCAGCAGAGATTGTCCTGGTGCTCGAGTACCTGCACGAACAACAGAACAGGGTGGCCTACCGCGACCTCAAGCCCGAGAACCTCCTGCTGGACGGCGAGGGCCACATCAAGTTGGTGGACTTTGGCTTCGCAAAGAGGCTGAGCAACAGCGCCGGCCAGCCCATTGAGACGTACACCCTCTGCGGCACCCCCGAGTACCTCGCCCCCGAAGTGATCCATAACAAGGGCCACACGACGGCGGTGGACTGGTGGGCGCTCGGCATCCTGATCTACGAGTTTCTGACGGGCTACCCGCCGTTCTGGCACCAGAACCCCATCGAGATCTACAAGCAGTGAGTCTTTCTTTCTTTGCTTGTCCGAGATGGACGACGCCGCGCCGCGCCGTCGCCTGTTTTGTCTGTGCTGCCACCCACAGCCACTGACTGCCAGCCCAGAATCGTCGAGAAGCCCGTCATGTTCCCGCACGACCCGCCAGTGTCGGCCGAGGCGCAAGACTTGATCCGATCCCTTTGCACGGTGGACCGGTCCCGGCGACTCGGCAACGTCAGCGGAGGAGCCGCCAAGGTCAAGGAACATGCCTTTTTCCGGGGCGTCAACTGGGACGACATGTACAAGCGGCGGGTACGGGGTCCCATCATCCCGCCGATTCGGTATCCCGGCGACGCGCAATGCTTCGACATTTACCCCGAGGACGACGGCAAGCGGGAACCGTACACGGACGAACTGGTCCAGAAATATGATCACTATTTCAAAGACTTTTGACGACGGTTGGCCAGACTTGGTTTGTTTTCTTCTTCTTTTTGTTTTCTTGTATGAATCAAACGCTGGGGGTTTCTTGTCTTCTTTTCTTCGGGAGATGCTCATTTCCCTTTTTTTCTTCTTTTTTTTCCATTTTTTTTCCCATTGCATACCATCTCATGATACTCCAGCATGTAACTCTACCGAATGCGACTTTTTTTTTCAATTTTTGTTTTCCAGCGCAAGGGTCGAGAAGAGGGGCGGGGATGGGGAGGGGGGCTGAGAGACGACGATAACGAGGCTTCTAGGCTTTTGGATCGAGGAAAACTGGCGCTCACGGAGACGGGGCGGGGAATCTGGCGGCCAAGCAAGCCTTGGATCAGCAACTATTGGAAATGATTACTGCAAGGCGTTCTACTGGCGTTGGCATTTCATGTCTACTACCACAAGGGTGGCGGTCCATGAAGCTCATCTGGGAAGCTGGAGGAGGAGGAGGAGGAAGAGGAAGAAGAAGAAGAGGGAGGATAGGATAGGTCCGACCAGAAATAGGAATAGATGAGAGGCTTCAATCGATGCGTGTGTGTGTGTGTGTGTGTGTGTTTGTGTGCGTGCGGGTACCGGCGAAGCTTGGCTGGCGTTTCCCATGACTGCCGTAGCGTCGCATGTCGAGGAGACGATTGGTACGACAATGCATGCAATGCACGATAGGTAGGTAGTCAAGAAGAAACATGTCGAAGCGCATGTCGAGAGACAGGGCGTCCCATGAATCAATGCAGACTCATACTACGTAGAGTGCATGCCGTGGCAGCACGGGGGAGTGTCTCAGCTTTTTTCTTAGGGGAGAGAAGGGGGGGGGGGCTAGCCGAGACGGGCATGGCACATGTTCACGAGGTGTTTGTCTGTCTGGGGGACGAACCACGACGACGACGCTCACGTCACGCGGGAGAAGTCCCCCAACCGAGTACGGGTGTGAGATCGCGGCTCCCTAGACAGACAGGGGCGGGCTGGAATGTATTGAAGCGCACTGGACGCCATGTCGTCACGGTAGGTTGCTCGGGGGTTCGTTGACCACCTACGTTGAGTACCTACCGACCTACCTACCTACCTACCTACCTACCTACCTACCTTGGTGTGTCTAGTTTATTTTAGATAGATAGGCACGCAGTCTGCCATGGCAGTAAGGGGTTTCGAGAGTTTGTGGGTTTCGTTGGAGTGAGAGAATGAGACTGACGACGACATGCATGGTGGAGTGACGGACGGACGGACGGACGGGACTGTGGTGAAGAATGGGCGGGTTACGAATAAAAAGGTGCAGTCAGTCAAGCCAGGCTAGGTCAGGGGGTGCAGCGTGGCGGTCTGTCACTTTACGCTTGCAGGTCACTCACCCTCTGTAGCTGTCTTGAGGCAAGTGTTCCTGTAGGGCAGACCGGTTCGGGCGGTGCGGTACGGTACGATACGATACGGTACGTACCCCAAGACCCTCGAGGGGGGATAGGTACGAATAGGTGGGTATGCCATGGACGTCAGTCAGTCAGTCAGTCAGGTTAACCTACCTACTACCTACCTTACCTTACCTTAGGCGGGAAACCTCCAACTATCCACTCTACTGCATTCAGCTCCAGTCCCGGCTCTACTCTACTCTGCTCTGCTCTATTTTGATCTGCTTCAACCTGTCTGTCCTCCCTCCGCCGAAAAAAACAACCACGATCTCAACCCTCCATAATCCAACCTCCCCCTTTCGCCTGTCTTTCTCTCTCGACGCTGGCCGATGCCTCCGCAACTCGACCTCAACCTGCTCTAACGCCAGAGATCGTTTGCTCCGTTGGCAGACAGACAGACGGCAACGTCGTTCCGGGCCTGTCCCCCTCCTCCGGTCACCAGCCAACCCACCACCAACCAACCCACCAACTCTACGAGACTAGACTCGACTCGACTCGACCTGACCTGACCTGACCCTACCTCGCCTTGTCTCGCGACCCCCTTCCCATCGAACCTACGTTCTTCAGTCCTTCGGCAACACCATAAAACCCCCCGACATGACAAGCTGAGTGCAACGGCTCCAGGATGTTCACTCTATCCAGCCTTGTCCAGAAGGCCCAGCAGTTCGTCGACCCGACCCAGGGCCTGAACCTGACCAATTCCGACAAGAACCCCTCCAAGTCGTCGCTGTTCCAGAACCAGTTTCGCCTTCCCAGCACCCAGACCCCGCTGTACGAGATCAATGCCGAGCTGACCATCCCCCCCGCCAATGCCACCTATGGAGGAAAGGACCACGATCGAGGCTACCATTATGCCGGCAAGCTGCATCTCTCCGAGGGCTACATGTGCTTCTCCACCACCCCCTCCAGCTTCATGCAGTCCGCCAGCACCTCGACCAGTTCTGCCTTTACCGGCCAGACACACGGTGGAGGTCCGAGCGGGAACGGCTTCACCTTCCCCCTCTGTGCCATCCGCCGCGTCGAGAGGCTGAACAGCCAGACATTTCAGGTTCGTAACCTCACCTTGACTTTGCCCCGGCCTTGCCTTTGCCCTGCTTGACACCACCCGCTCCGAGCCCCCTCCGAACTGACATGACATGTTATTCCGCCACCTAGTTTGCCTTGGCCATCACCACATGGAACGGCATCACCCAACAAAAGGACAAGGACAAGGACAAGGACAAGGAGACCGCCCCCGACAAGGAAAAGAAGGACAGCCGGGACCAGAGGATCACAGTACACCTGGCCGGCACTCGTCCGCAATGCGAGCGATTCTGCGACGGCCTGAAGAAGGGACTCCGCGCCGGCGTCGGCAACGTGGGCAAGTACAAAAAGGTCGTCGGCGAGTGCTACTCCGAGTACCTCCTCCGCTCCGACGACAAGAAGAACGCGACCCCGCCCGATGCCGGCCTGGGCATGATGTTCCGCTACCCTGGCGACCCGAAGAAGCTGCGCGACAGAGCCAAGATGCGTCTCTGGGCCGAATACCTGCGCGACAACGGTCGGAACATGACGCTCATCCGCCAGCCCACCTTCCACAAGCTCATCCGCGTCGGTTTGCCCAACCGCCTGCGTGGCGAGACCTGGGAGTTGACCTCGGGCTCCATATACCTCCGCCTCGAGCATCCCACTCTATACGCCGAGACCTTGGCCAAGTACGAGGGTCAAGAGTCTCTGGCCATTGACGAAATCGAAAAGGACCTGAACCGGAGTCTTCCAGAGTATCCCGGCTTCCAAAGCGAAGAGGGCATTGGTCGCCTCCGACGCGTGCTTACCGCCTACAGCTGGGTGAACCCCGATGTCGGTTACTGCCAGGCCATGAACATTGTCGTCGCGGCGCTGCTCATCTACATGTCTGAGACGCAAGCCTTCTTCCTGCTGTCTTCGCTTTGCGACAGGTTGGTCCCGGGTTACTACTCGACAACCATGTACGGAACGCTGCTGGATCAAAAGGTGTTCGAATCGCTCGTCGAGAAGACGATGCCGATCCTGTGGGAGCATTTGGTCAAGAGCGATGTCCAGCTTTCCGTGGTATCGCTGCCGTGGTTCCTATCGCTGTACATCAACTCCATGCCTCTCGTCTTCGCCTTCAGAGTTCTCGATGTCTTCTTCGTCGAAGGGCCCAAGGTTCTGTTCCAGATAGGCCTCGCCATTCTGAGGATCAACGGCGAAGAGCTGCTGGATGCCACAGACGACGGCGCCTTCATCTCGATCCTCAAGGGCTACTTCGCTCGTCTCGACGAGTCGGCGCACCCCAAGTCGGAAAACCCGAAGCTGCGTGCCGTTACAAAATTCCAAGAGTTGATGGTCGTGGCCTTCAAGGAGTTTTCCGGGATAACCCACAGCAGCATTACCGACTCGCGGCTAAAGAACAAGGACGCCGTCCTCAGCAACATCGAGAGCTTTGCAAAGAGAACGGCCCTCCGAAACCTGGGCCCCGACAGCAAGCTCCTTGCGCCAGAAGAACTGGGCGCCCTTTACGACCGCTTCTACACCATTCTCTACGAACGACAGCAGCGCGAGAGCATTATCCAGCAAGAGAAGCAGCGTCGCGCAAAGAACGCACGGCCCAGGGCTCGTGATGTTTTCGAAGTCAACGACGAGCACGTCGAGAAGGGGCGTGTGGCACTGGGGGCCAGCACCAGCATGATGGACTATGATGCGTTTAGAGAATTCCTCGCCAACATGGCCAAGTGGGCCATGTCCGACTCACCCACCACGCCACGCCGGGATACCTTTGCAGACAAGGACAGAAACGCCTACACGAGCCGACGGCAGACCAACGGCCTCCTGTCTCCATGGGGCTCCAGCCCAGAGCCCGCCGACCACGAGTTCATGCAACGGCTCTTCAAGAAATGGGACGTCAGCGGCACGGGCGCGCTGACGCTGGCCGACGTCGTTGCCGGGTTTGCCCGAATCAAGGGCAAGAAGGACATCATGGGCACAATCACCTACTTCTTCGAGTTGTACGACGACGATGGCGACGGCAAGGTCGACCGCGAGGGTATCCTGCGCATCTCCGAGGCCCTGTTGTTCTTGTCGAGAAGAGGACTCGAGGGGACTCTGAGCCCGAGCGCTTCTACCATCACCCTCACCCTGCCGAACGGCCAGGGCCCCGAGCCCAGCCTTCCCGGCATTTCCACCAATGAGAGGTTCCTGGGCAGCGTCAGCGCATTCATCAGGAGATGCTTCGAGTACGCCGACCCGGACCACCCAAACAACAAGATCCACGAGGAAGAAAAGCACAAGTCTGCAGACGACAGCAGCAACAACGATGCCTTTGCTATCGGTGACGACGAGGATGAGGAAGAAGAGGAAGATCTCCTCACCATGGAGTCGCCCACGACCAGCCGCCCCTCGACGGCGACCAAGTCCTTGTCAGAGTCACCAGCGTCGCCGGCCGAGGAGGAGAAGAAGAGGGCCCCCGTCGCCGGCCAGCGGCGCGTCTCCAAGGCACAATCGGAAGCGGCAAATGCCGCGCTGGACCCGGCCAACCCTCTTCACATGACGCTACCCACGTTCCGAATGGTTGTCCTTGCCGACGAGCTTCTCGAGCAATTTTTCGAGTCCTCTTTCCCCATCTCCTTCCACCTCATCGAGGGTCTGCCGTCCGTATCGACGCCTAACTCGACGCTCACGACCTTCTCCAGTCTCAACTTTGGACGCGCTCCAGCCGCCGTTCTGAACCCTGCCGCCCAGGGAGCCACTCGTGGCCTTCGCGGAGTGCTGGACAACATTGTCACGGACGGCATGCGCGTCGCGGCGGAAGTCCGCAGGAGGATGGACGAGGCACAGAGGGAGTTGGAGAAGAATGCCGCACCCGGCCAAAAGGAGGAGGACGAGGATGACGACGCAGACATTGGGGTGGAAATCGGCATCAGAAGAGGCACAGCGGGCGGGAGCGCGGACATTGAAAGACGCAGCGTCCGGAGCGAGGACCGAGATCTGCTCGACGGGGCAGACGCCGAGGCCGGGGCCAACGGCAACGGCAAGGAGGGCCAGCTCGTAGACATTGAGCCCGCGACCAGAAGCGAGGCGAATGCCAAGGGCGTCGTCGAGTTCGAGGGCTGATGACGATCCCGGCGTGATATGTTACAACAGAAACCCCTCCTGCGACAATCAGGGGTATTGGAATGGCGAAATGCATGGTGATGCCGGGCTGCGACCACGCAGGCAACGGGCAGTCGGCAGGATGGCTCGGGAGGAACGGAAGAGAGAGGAGGGAGGGCTGGCTGGTGGTGTTTGTCCTTTGGCTGCGTGATAGAAGGTTTGTGGGAATTGGGATTATACCTGCCAACGTCTTATAACCGGGAGTACGTTTGGGATTGTGTTGTTGCCCGCCCCTGCGGGCTAGATTACCAGGCCACTCGAAAGAAGATGGCCGACCTTTACAGGCCTGATTGTATCAGGGCGTCTTACTTACCACTTGGTCCCAGAAGAAAAACATGGTGTCCGTGCAGTGTGTGAAGGGTAATGTGGTCTGAGATGTCCTGATGGACCATGCCACGATGAAGTTCCTCGCAGGATTGACTATTACTGCCGCGTTGAGACCAACGGAGACGGGCAGTCGTTTGGGTTTCACCATGCTTCCCAGGCCCCAACCTCCTCCCGGCGCGGCCCCCGCCAATACCCGCGGTCGTCCGGACGTCAACCCAACGCCCCCATCTCTGTCGATCGTTTTCCCCCATGGCGGTTGTTCCATCCGTCCACACCACCCACACGCCTGTCCCATCGTCCCCCGTCTCGTCGCGTCGCGTCGCCCGGGTCATTTCCCTTCTCTCTCGAACACGATGTCGGCTCGGCAGGATTCCGACAACCTCGCGTGGGACCGGAGCGATGACCGCTGGGGCGAGGCAATGAAGGAGGTCCGGCTGACGTCCCGCTGTCGGGAAATCGTGTCCTTTGCCGAGGGCGTACTAGGAGGAGGGCCCGCCAAGCTGGTGACACCGTTGGTCATTGGCGGGTTCAACGTGCTGTATCCCATCCGGCTCGAGGGCGGCACCTCCGGCGGCCTCCTCGTCCGCGTGCCCTGCCCCGGCCAGGCCCTCTTCCCCGAAGAAAAGACACTTGCCGAAGCCGCGACGGCAAGATACATTGCCCAACATACCCAGCTTGTGGTACCAAAGGTTTTCCACCATGGTGTTGACCCCGAAATCGGCCCATTCATGATTATCCAAGACCTTGAAACCCGAAGAAACTTGAGCCGGGCTCTGGCGGCTCCCCGTGAGGACCCTGACGAAACCATCATTTTGAATCCGAATATTTCCGAAAGCAAGCTCAAGAACGAGTACTTCAAGATGGCACGGTGCATGCTGCAGCTTGCACAGCCTACCTTTCCGCGCATCGGGGCTCTTGTCGAGACGAGCCCCGGATCCCAATGCGTAATGGGGCGACCCATCACATTGAACATGAGCAACATGGCGCAGCTGTCAAACATTCCCACGTCCATCTTCCCATCTGAAGGCACCACGTATCAGACAGCCGATGAGTGGTACGTGGCGCTGGCTGAGATGCAAATGGCGACGCTCCTCTTCCAGCACAACGACATGGTGTCCTCGGAGGACGACTGCAGGACCAAATACGTCGCGCGACAACTGTTTCGCAGATTGGCCAAGCAAGGCCAGTTATCAAAGTTTGGGTTCGCCGAGGATGACTGGTCTGCCCTATCTAAGCACGCCCGCGCGCCGTCCCTGCCGATGCCTGACGGTGCGCACTCATTCCGCATGTGGTGTGACGACTTCAGGCCGGCCAACGTCCTCGTCGACGAGGACGACGGCGTCCTCGGGGCCATCGACTGGGAATTCGCATACGCCGCCCCGACGCAATTCATACTGAACTCGCCCTGGTGGCTGCTGCTCGACAGGCCCGAGTCGTGGGACGACGGCATCGAGGACTGGGCGAGCACCTACGAGGCGCGCCTGGGGACGTGGCTCCGGGCCGTGGAGGAGGCGGAGAGGGAGATGGGACCCGGTTCCTTCCTCCTCTCGGCGTACATGCGCGAGAGCTGGGAGACGGGCCGGTTCTGGCTCGACTACGCGGCGATGCGGAGCTGGGCGTTCGACGCGGTGTACTGGAAGTACCTGGACGAGCGGTTCTTTGGCGAACGCAAAGAAGGGGTCCGGGCCGAGGAGCTGTGGAAGACGAGGGCGCACCTGCTTGGTGAGGAGGAGCGGGCGGCGATGGAGCCGCTGGTGCGGATCAAGATGGAGGAGTCCAAGGAACGGGTCCTGGTTGACTGGGACGCTAGGGAGGCGAGGCGGCGGCTGTCGTCTTTCCTATTTGACTAGACCTGCTACGTCAGATACAACGGCTGAAGCATTTAGAGAAGGAACTCGACGATGAAGGCGATGGCCAGCTGTGTGTGTGCTGGCGATTCGGGAGTCGTTTTTTATATATAGTGGTTTCAACACAATTTGGTATCATGAAAGAAACCAATCTCCTACTGTGTGCGCTGACCAACTTTTGTTTTTGCTTCTTTGCAAACCCCCTTCCATCTTGCTCTTACTTTAGTAATTCTCTGCCCAATGTCAACAAAACCTTTGGTACGCTACTCTGTGTGCATCTGGAAACTTCCCCGACATTCTCCTGTGCCTCCCCCTCGCCGGTACCCCTCGGCCGATGGCTGCCTCCGCTCCTCCGACCCGGGCCGCCGCCGATGAAGGGCGATGACGGCCAATCAAGATCGACCGACTCCGCTTCCCCAGACTCTGCTCTCTTGCGCATCCCCCTTTGCACTTGACGTCGTTTCTCGAGAGCCACGGGCCAATATCGGACTCTAAGCATAAGAGCCGGGTCAACTCCGAATGGGCCCAATGTCCGTTGGCGCTGCTACCCCCCGAGGGGAGGGGGAAGCCTTTTTTCTTGCTCATCACGAGGACGGGCGAAGGGGTTTGCTAGAGAAGAAATGAAATATCTCCGTCTCCGCCCCCCTCGACGCTTCTTTTCCCCGCGTTTTCCTGCCGCCACCGTTGCATTCACCTCTCGATCCGGCTCTGTCGCCCGTCTTGGCTCGCCTTTTGGTACAACTTTCTGGGTTACCCCCTTTTTATTCCTCTCTCTGTCTCTCTCGGTAGACCAAAAGAGAGAGAGGCTTCTCTGCTCTCGACGGCGCGTGCTGGCCGATGCGACTCGGCGTTGCTGACCTGGTGATCTGCGTGACTTCGAAGCTTGCCATACAACCTGCTTTAGTGTCGAGAGCTGTCTTCCCCCTCCGGTGTCACATGAAAAGGACTTGATACGACCCGCGGCAATGAGTCTGTTAGGAGACTGAGTGGTTTAGGTTGCAGAGGAGGTCGTATCTGCTTTTGAAGGGGGGGGAGGGGGGGGTGGCTGGTTTTGCTATAAGTGAGCTGCGTGTTCGTTCCATTCTCGAGATGGAGAGAGACGCCGAGTCCCTACCTTCTCATCAAGGGACCTGAATCATTTCTGTCCATCCCATCACCTGTGCCGCAGAGATGCTGTCCCCTCGTCCCCTCTGCCTCCTGGCAGCGCTCACCCTTGCCGTCGCCGTCGGCGCGGCACCCTACAACACCTTTGACGGCCCCGGGTTCCCGGCCTGCAACGACGTGGCGGCGGTCTACAACGCGACCAGCGTGGACGAGATCCAGTCCCTCGTCCGGGACGCCGCCGCCGCCGGCCGGAAGGTCCGCGCCTCGGGCAAGGGCCACATGTGGTACGACACCATGTGCTCGGACGACCCGGACACGGTCATCGTCCGCACCGAGGGGGTCAACGGCATCTCCGGGCTCGACCTCGCCGCCGGGAGCGTCGTCGTCGAGGCCGGCGTCACGTTCCTGCAGCTGGCCGAGCACCTCCACGCGCGCGGGGCGTCGGCGGGCTACACGCTCGTCAACTGGAACATCACGCTGGCCGGCTGCGTGGCCATGGGCGCGCACCGGTCGTCGCTCCGCGAGGCCTCGATGGTCGCCGCCGGCGTGCTGGAGCTCGACGTCGTCGACGGCCGCGGCGAGCTGAGGCACCTCGTCCGGGACGACGGCGACGACGAGTGGCTCGCCGCGTCGACCTCGCTCGGCCTGCTGGGCGTCATCGTGAGGATGAAGTTCAGGATATACCCCGACTTCAAGGTCTACGCGCAACAGAAGACGTGAGAGCAACGAAGTCCCCCCCTCTCCCTCCCCTCTTTTTTTCTTTTTCTCTCCTGAGCTGGGCTGGAGCGCGAGGACTGACATGTCGCGCAGGTTGGAAGAGGAGGACGTCCTCGACGGCGACATCTACGGCATGATTGCCCCGTACGCGACGGCCAACTTCTGGGTAAGCCACCCCCTCACCTCGTCCCCCATTCATCCTCCCTTGCCTTGGACTTTTAAAGACTGAACGCGCCAAAAAAATAGTGGTGGCCCTACAAGCGCAAGTTCCACCACCGCTACTACGACGTCGTCCCCGACAACACCAGCACCCAGCAGGGCTTCCAAAACACCTTCTCCGTCACGGACCTCGAGGGCGCCACGGCGCGCGCCCTCCTGGACAGCGGCCGGTACCTGCCGACGTCCAACATGATCGCCGAGGAGGTCTTCTTCGGGCTCTGGTCCAAGCCCAACTTCCGCGAGAAGACGACCGGCGAGCCCATCGACGAGTGGCCCGTCTACGGGTGGAACTACGACGTGCTCATCGGCGGGCTGTACCCGGGCCAGCGGCCGCTCTGGGAGGTCGGCGTCCAGGGCTACACGCTCGAGCTGGCGTTCCCCGTGACGCAGGCCAACGCGATGCTCAGGCGCGTGCGGCGGCTCTTCGACGACGAGCTCAAGAAGCTCGTCGTCATGACGTCGACGTACCGCAGCGGCATCAACATCAAGTTCGGGCGGCCGTACTTTGACCTGCTGGGGCAGGTCACGTACAACACGTCCGACGGCGCCGACTGGAGCAAGGGAGCCATCATGTTGGACTTCCCCACCTTCCGGCCCACCGTCGGCGACCACACCAGGTTCAACGAGCCCTTTTGTGAGTGGCGCCCCCCCCCCCCCCCCCCCCCCCTTCACTGTCTATCTGCCGGCCAGAAAGCCCGGACGAAGCAAAGGCCCGGTTTCGAAGGGGGGGAAAACCGCGCTGACGCGACTGCACAAGACCACAACCTCGCCAAGGTCCTCATCGACGAGTTCCCGTGCCGCCCGCACTGGACCAAGAACACGAGAGAGGTCCTGGCACAGGCGGCGAAGAACATTGACCCCGACGTGAGAGCACCCGCGGGCAGCCCTCTGGTTCAGACTACGTTTTTTCCCGCTGACATTTTTTATTTTATTTTATTTATAGCACATCGCACGCTTCAAGGCTGTGAGGGAACGGTTCGACCCGAACGGAATCTTCAGGAGCGTCGTCGGCGAGGCCATCGGGGTCTACTAAGGGTAATCGATACCAGGCCGGGATGCAGCGCCGCAGCTGCAACTTGGGGAAAAGGACTCGTATCCTTTCTCGTTTCGCTTCGTGTCCATAACGTGCCCCTTCATATTGGAATATTTGACTTGATTACCTATGTCTTCTTTGCATGTATTGAGGTGGCTTGCACAAACGGAGCGGCAGAAGTGACAAACGGAAAAACGGGCGAGTTTTCTGTAACCAGCCTCCTTTTTGCCCGGTTCCAATTCATCCGCGACCTCGGCCCTCGGGCTGTTTTGAAACGGGATTTGGTCGTGTCAATGGGATACGGATGAGGAAGACGGCGACTAACTCAAAATCGTGACTGGCATGCGTTCCACTCGGCTACTCAGGCGGCATTCCTCGAAAGCGGAAAACATCCAAGCCCGGCGACAACACGCCACGCAAGCCATGCAGCTCGAAAGCGAAGGCTCCGAGACACGCAGAATAACCCGACTTCTAGCATAGATGTGGGCAACGCAGACAAAAGACGTCGGGGACGGATTCAGGAGAAGTCACCCCCCCCCCCCCACTGTTCGCGGCTCCCGGCCGGCATCGTACCCGCAACCGTTTCCGGACGGGGGGTGGGGCCCCCGCGGGTCGAGCTTATCGGCAGTCTCTCCCCTTCGGACAGGACGGTCAGGATAAGGGGATATAGTTGCCTCTCTGCAACAAACAGGGAAAGGTTCGTGGAACCTAGAACGACCGGGCGTTCCTGACGGACTGATATTGTTCGGGTGGGATGCGCAAACTCGCGAGACGGTGTGCTTCCTTACATGTTTTAACACAAGAACCTCAACTCAAATGTTCATCTCACAAATGCGGCGGAGGGGTGGGGGGGCGTTAAACCTTAACGTGACCGACCTCTGTATGACATGCTTACGCTTCTCTACTCTCTCGTGTGGGACGGGTTGACGCCCAGCCTCTGTTAGACAAACGGATTCTTCGCCCTTCCCCCCCGCCCCCCGCCCCGATACGATCTGGGTTTTGACAATTGCGAACCCCTCGCTTTCACCTTGCCTCCCCAAACACCTTCGCTCACGAAGTGCGTATTATGTCAGAAAGGGCGAAACCAGCGAGTTGAGCACAACAACGAGCTAGACCCGATTCCGCAAGCGATGCGGCTGATACGCCCCCCCGCCGCGCCCTTTTTCCCCCGTCGTGAAACCCCGTCCGACGCGCGCGGTGCTTCGGGTTTCGAGTCGAGTCGGTCGTCCTCGGGACAGCAGCTCGCTCGTATCTACAGGCGCGCGCCAGGGGAAGGGGGGGGAGGAGCGGCTGAGCAGGCCCCCTGTCAATGACGAAGAGCAAACGCGCATCCCGCTCCGAAAAAAGATTAACGTTTTTACCTCACCTCCTTCACGATCGTCCGAAGGAGGGGTCACCGCCGCATGTTCGGGGGGATGGGGGAGAGGCTGCGAGAGAGAGAAAAAGTTTCGAACTGGACCGTCCGCTTTCGTAACGAAAGGTGTGTCTGCCAGACTGGGACAGCCCCGGTACTTTTTTGACCGTGGTCTCTTCTTCCTCTTCTTCCTCTTCTTCCTTCTCCCTTTTATTTTTATTTTCGTTTATTGTCCTCGGGGCGGAAAGACAGGCCAATGTGCCAACAACGTCGGGCCAAGTCTGGCGAGAGCATCCTTCACTGTCGTCCGAGGAATTTGAGCCTCACAGTGTGCGAGCGCTATACTTGATCAGCCCCTTGATCAGCCCAACCGGAGGGTTCTGCAAACACCGGTTTAACTTGTTTGTAAGCTTCTGTTGTGCATAAAAAGCTCTGGTGATATCCAGCCTCTCCCGTCAGCTCAGACTCTTGTCGCAGGCGGTCAGCTTCACCATCAGCGGGCCCCTTCTCCCGCGTGAGGTAGCATTCGTGCACCATCCAGTCTTTACATCCCTGGACACAGCTCCAGGTCGTAGTGTCACAGGGTCTCGGTAAGAAGAAGCAGGCGGATCAAGCCACGCGAGGCTATGTAGGGCAAACCAGTCAGCAAAAAAAGGGGGGGGGGAGATGGGAAGGGGGAAAAAAAAGAGAACCAGAATAATAGCGATAAAGAAAAGGAAAGGATGTCCTCTCTGAGGCGAGACCGTACTCGATGAGGAACCAGCTGTGAAGCAGTGATGCAACAGTACAGGGGGGGTTGCCGAGGGGCACGCTCTCACTTCTCTCTGATGCAGTTCCTCGGCCCATATGAGAAGGGCTCGTGCACATCCCGCTTCTTAGCCCTCCACACCGGGTCCTCCGAGTGGAGCTCCGGGATGAACTCGGTTGGCCGGGCCCGGGTTGTCCGGGTGCGTTGAAGACGACGTACGGGTTGACGGAGACGAGCGACTGCGCGCGGCGTCCCAGTTAGCCATCCGCACACGCCTTGCACTAAAAATAGGGGAGAAGAGAAAGAAAGAGAAAAAAATAGAAAAAGGGTTGGGGGTTGCAGAACGCTCACACCATCGGGGACCACGTCACCGCAGATCTCCGCCCTGCCCCTCGGGACGATCCTCGGCATCCCCGCGCCCCCCCCCCCCCCCCCCCGTGTTGTACATCCGCAGTCCCTCCATCAGCACTGCCCGCAGGTACGGCAGTCCGGCAAGCCTGTCGACGCTGATGTTGTGGTGTTGAGCGAAGCTCCAGATGTCGGGCTTCGCGTGGACCGCCCGCGCGAGGCGGCGGCCCACGAGGTCGCCGGCGAAGTGGGTGTGTCCCTGCGCCGCCCGTGAGAGCATCGACCAGGGAGCTCAGAAACAGGGATCTCGAGGAGCAGCAGCCAGCCCCCCCAGATGAGGAACTTCAGCCCCGCGGAGAGGCTACTGACCCAGGGGATGTAGCCCTCTCTCTGGAACAGCCCTCGCCAAAATGGGGAGCCGACAAGGGGGTTTAAAGTTATGCCGGACGTGGGAGAGCTCGTTGTGAGCTACGCGGACAGTGCCGGGGCAGGCCTCGTGGATCTCGCGCGCCTTGATTGCGTACGTGCCCACGAGCAGGTGGAGGGTTTTTCGGCACCGGGCTGGACTGTGAAGGGAGAGGCCCCGGGTAACGGCGCAGCAGGTAGAAGAAGATATTGTATATGGCAAGTAGGAAGTACCGTAGATGTCATCAGCTCCGCGCCCCATCCTCTTGGCACCTGGAACGGCTACCATGTTCTGGCAAACAGAAATAAACGTAGACAGGCAGAGGCCGGCTCGACGAGATGGAGAGCGACTTGTCCCGTAACCCAATGCCATTGTGGGTGTTTACCCGGTCTTCTTCTTCTTCTTCTTCTTCTTCTTCTTCTTCTTCTTCTTTTCTCTTTCTTTCTTTCTTTCTTTCCACGAGGCTATCGAAGTTTATAATACGACAAACGTAAACATGAACAAGTATGGCACTCGAGATTACTAGTAGCCGTCCATCGACCAAGTCCCGGCCGAGCCGAATACGAACTCGTCGCCGCGCAAGCACGGCGGCTGGCGAGGAGGGCCAGCGGTTTGCCCTTGTTTTGGGCAAACTCAAACGTCACAGCGGAAGGTTTTGGAGTTGGGGGGGAGGAGACAAGACAACAAACACGACGCGGTTGAAACCAAGACCGCTCGGTTTGGTTTCATGAATCATCAGGCGCTGTGTGTGCGTGTGTGTGTGTCATGGGTATACTTTTTTGACAGCCATCGTCTTGTTTCGCGCCGCCCGGGAATCCACGCCGGGATCAAGAGATGCAGCTTTCGCGGATGTCGTCGACAGGGAGCGGTGATATGGGCAGAGATGCCGGCTCGGAGAGCCGAGGTTTGGGATTCACTGGAAGACATGATGGTTGTGTTGCGCTCCAACTCTCCCCAGTCCCGAAGAAGCTCGCCACGGTGCCGCCGTGGGATGCAAGAAGAGATCCGACTCGAACCGACCGGACTGGGTTTCAGTACAGAACATGGATTTGGGCCGTGGCTTTCCAGTAGTAAAAGGTAGACAAGACAAAATGTCGGGGGAGTCGAGACTCTGATTCAGCGCCACCTTCATCATCTTAGCTTTATCGATAAGGCGTGCTCGCAAGCCCCTCCCATCCCCTCGCTGCTGAGCTCCTTGCAGCAGCACCTACGTCACGATGTGCTCTCTCTCCCTCGCATTCCTCGACTGTCTCCTCACAGCCCCCCCTCCAATTCGTATTCCAACGGTGACGCATTCCAGAAACGTTTGAGAGTGAACTGAAATAGAAGGGCAACGAGTCTCCCACCCGCACCGGCAAGTAGGAGGAAGGCAGAAAAATCAAAGTACCTGAAAACGAGCAAGACAAGCGGGAGAAGGAAAGAAGAAGAAGAAAAAAAAAAAAAACATGTCTCCAATCCTGGTTGTTGGCGCCACTCGGGGCCTCGGGGCTTCTCTCGCCAAGAAGTACGCCGCGAAAGCCGGCGATACGGTGTACGGCACCACGCGGTCGGAGGAAGGCCCGGAAGGCTTCCCGGAGAGCGTCAAATGGCTTCGCGAAATCGACCTGACCAACGACAAGGTCGGCGAGACCATCGTCAGCCAGCTGCGCGGTTCGGAGCCGCTGTCGGCGGTGGTATGTTTTGTTGCATCCGTAACGCCGGATCTCGGCCAGCCCCGTTTCGTCTAACCCACCTCTCCCAACCCGATAGATCATCACGGCGGGCTATTTCTCGACAGAGGACTTGAGCGCCGACAAAGGCCCGAACTGGGCCGAGGAGCAGCGCATGTACACGACGAGCTCCATCGCGCCCGTCTTCGTCGTCCACGCGCTCGTGCACGCCGGGCTTCTCCAAGAGAACTCCAAGGTCGTGCTCGTCTCGTCCGAGTCCGGGAGCATCACCCTCCGGCACGAGACGGAGGGGGGTGGCAACTACGCCCACCACGCGTCCAAGGCCGCCCTGAACATGGTGGGCAAGCTGCTGAGCCTTGACCTGAAGGAAAAGGGCGTCATTGTCAGCATCGTCCACCCGGGCTTCATGCGGACCGAGATGACCAAGGGCGTGGGGTTCGACAAGTACTGGGATGACGGCGGTGGTGAGTGCCTTCATGCTTGCTCCGGAAAAGCCGTAGCGCCAGGCTTGAGGGGGGAGGGGTTGCATCGCTAACATCTGTGTGCTCGCAGCTGTCACGCCCGACGAAGCTGCCGAGAGTCTCATCAGCTGGACGTCAGACCTCGACATGTCCAAGACAGGAGAGTACTGGGCGCCGAGAGGGCCTGGTAAGTGGCCGACGTCCTGGTCCCACAATCGGTAGGACAAGACATTGACTGACACACCCCCGTCGCAGGCGACATTGGCACGGCCGAGCCGGTTCTCGGGAAGGGGCTCTCGACGCCGCTGCGTCTTCCATGGTGATGGCTTGAAGAATGCTCTGGTCGGTTGTGGACAGACGGGAATGCCGCTGCAGTATCCATCCGTACGTTGGGGAGGGTTCCGGAAAGAAGCAAGTTGGGCTAAGCCCTGGGGGGGGGCTCAGGGTCGTCCTTTGGGGTTCGGACCGGGTATTCCCTTTGAGAACCGGGCAGGCAAGCTTCATGGGTGTTGAGTCGGGAAGAGGGCGAGGTAATTCGGTTGTTGACAGGGACCTTTACTTCGTAACGTGTATACCATACCGCCCATTCACCTACCACGTATACCGTGTCGTGCAGTACCCACAAGGAGCAAGTTTATTATCGTCGAGCACCCTGTGTCCCCCGTTGACAATAATAGCGGCTGGACACAGTTCGGGGGGGCGATTCACGTGTGCGACTCTGCAAATGAGACGAACGACTCGCTTGATTGCCTCCCCGCAGTTCCCACAGCCGTAGTGGAGGGAGGTTGAGCGCCGACGGGAAAGGTGGGTATGTAGGTGGGTAGGTAGGTGGCGATTCGAGTGGCAGACATGCTGTCTTCATGTATCGAGTAGCAAAGGAATAGGAGACGCGATGGTGGCCACGATCGCATGCTTCGCTGATGGTAGATCGACTGGCGATTCGTGGGGGGGGGGGGGCCTGGAAGATTTCCGTCGCGCAAATACGATCTTCTCGAGGGATCGCGCGCCTCTTCACTCGACACCCCGCCTGGGTCCTCCCCTGCTCTCGTGGGCCGCAGTTCTTGTCATTAATCTAATTCCCTATGATCATCTGCCAGCCAATATGAGCAAGCTCCGTTATAGGAATTTCCCCCCTTCTTTTTCCCTCCTCCTCCAATGCTATTCATACCCGCCTCACTCGTCCATGAGAGGCTCGCTTGCGTTTCGGGTTGGCGATGAGAGTCTGGGATGACGCTGCTTCCGCCATTTTTTTGTACGAGACACCGTGACGACGGCCACGGCTCCTCAATCCCATCACGAAGTGTACGTGAGGTGGAGGGAATCATCGCTAAGAACAAAAGGGGGGGCGTCATTGTCAGAAGCGTGTCATACCATCAATGTCTCATCGTCTCGGGCAGACGAGCATCTATCTTCCACTGCCAAGCGCCGAAAGGCATTTGTTTGACTGCCTTGTCCAGGTACGAACGAAGCCTTCATGTTGGCGCCTCCTCGCCACATTGCGTCTGCGGATGCGTTGCTAGCTGGCCAAAAGGTCGTTGGTATGCTAGGAGGGAGGGATGGGATGGGGAGTTTGGCGGCTGACCGGTCCAGATCAGATCGTCCGAGGCTGAGATCGGCTTTGCCTCTCCCTCGTCGGGGGAAAACACCCCAATGCGCGCTTGATTTCCCTGTCCGAAGCTTGGCGACGCCAATCGGCAACTTGTTCTTACGCCTGTTGCTCAATGAGTGTCAGGACGGGGGCAGTTATCGTTCCTGATGCCGCAACAATCACGCGCAGACGGGGTCTGTGTTCTTTTGGGACAGGCGGGCGAGGGGCCTGGCGAGGAGACCAGCGGCTGTGGCTGTTTGCGCTCGGCTAGCAGCTGAGATCGAGAGACCAAGTGAAGCAATCCGATGCAGAGCAACTATTGGGCGCCACCGTGTGACCGGACTCTGTGGGTACCAAGTAAAACAGGGCCAGCTGACATGGAGGGTTGCAACATCATTGACGAAGGAGCATCGAGGCTGACGGCGATGGACGAGAGCTCTTTACTTTACTTCGTGGACTTGGAGGCAAAGCATTCATTGCACGCACAAATGCTGCCGCTGCCGGCTGCTTCCTCCATGCTTCATCGTCGCAATGAGCGGCTGGGGTGCCCGACACGAGGTTGCAATCCAGCACTTGAGAGGGCAGGCGACGAGCAAGGATCCCCTGTCCTCTTTTGATTCTCGCCATCTTCTAATTAGTGAAGGCACCAGGGACAGGGCAGGCGTGGAGCCCCATCTCTCATCTTGATTCCCAGTGAAAAGCGCGGTGCGGTTACCAGCTGATGGCTGAGCAGTCAAACTTTCCATCCAACGCGTCCTCCCCAAAGCTGACGGAGCATTCGGGAAAGCTGGCCCTGTCAAGGAAAATCTCGGGTCCGGAGGCCATAGGGGGGGAAGAAGAAGAAGTACGGGGTAAATAAGGATCAAAAGGCCGGGGCCCAAGTGGAGGGAACGCATGTACGTGCACGTACGCTGCGTATGTACCTAGTAGAGCAACAAGCCTGATCGTGACTGATGTCAGGTACATGCCACAGGGTAGTGTCTAGCTTACTGCGTCACAGACGGCGAGCCAAGTCGAGGTAGCGCAGCGCAAGGAAAAGGGCCTGTCGGTTGTAGCCGGTGCGTGCATAAACATGGCCAGGGTACTATGTATGGTGCTCTGTGCGGCATACAGACACGGCCATGTGGCCCTGGGACGATGCAAGTAGGTACCGCATGGTCAATCAGATGGCTCCGGGGTCGGGCGAGGGTCTCTCCCCTCTACGTATAGGTATGTATTTCCGCGTCGCCGTCGTTTACGAACCCATCGGGGTTGTAAGGAAATGTCGAAAGGCTGGTTGGTGCTGTAGCAGGTAATAACGGCAACTGGTGACATATCTGGCCTCAGGGTCGTCGTCGTCGACGTCGTCTTGTTTTGCGGAGTTCCATTGGAAGCGAGGGTCTCGGCGCATCGTCCCCTGTCGCTTGCCCGTCGACGAATTTGGTGAGCTGCAGGTTGCAGAAAACGGAACTGTGGGAGAGACCATCGTCAGCTCTGTACGGATAGTAGTACTGTACATACACTACTTCGTACATCGTACACTACACGTGGAGTATAATACCTGCGTCGTAGCGTACGGAGTACATACCTAGGTGCGGTAGACGATTAGGGGATCCTCAAGGGTCCTGGGGTTGTCGTCGCTATCGGTACGTCTCGTTTGCAAACCCCCCAGTTAGCCGAGGACCATCACTCCCGTGTCAGTCATGGCTAGTGTTTCCAAGACCCCATGCCGCGATACTCGTTCGAGTGTAGAGCAACAGACGAGAAGAGGGACGGTGGATATCTTTACCATCTGCAAGCCGAATCTGGGCCGACACAAGAGAGATTGCGCGACAGGTGGCAGGCAGGCTTCTTTCTGCCCGTGGCAAGAGACTGGAATAAGCTAGCCGCCATGTACGGAATATGCCTAACAGTAAAGGAAAGCCGAGCCATCTCAGGTATCGTAACCAACGTGTCTCGAAGCATAACGTGACAAAGAGAGAGAGCTAGGAAGGCCTTGCCGCGACTACCACGCACCGTCCACCTCCCACCGCCCGATTACTACGCGCGAATGCAGCCACAAACAAAAGCTGAGGAGCACAGCATAGCACCGCACCGCACCGCACAGCACAGCACCGGGCTGAAGGAGGCGGGGGCGGGGGGCGGCGTCTGTCCGGTCAGCAACAGTGTCGGGCAGGCAATCTTCAAATCCTCGGAGCCGGCGGAAGGCGAGTAGAGCACGCGATTGATTGAGGTGCAGAATACGGAGTAGAGTAGGTATTCGTCGAGATGGAGGTGGGGGGTCGAGGTCGAGGTGGATGTGCGAGGTCGAAATTGGGTCGTGGCCCAGCCCAGATGCATCAACCCAGGTAGCCTCTGTGGTGTCCTACTCAGTACTACTTACTGTACGTACTCCTACAGGTAAACGCTACCTGTACAGAGCATGTGCTGCGTATACGTAGTGGGTACTTTGTGCCTACCTACCTACCTACCTAGCCTAGCTGGGACGGGACCAGGGCCAGGACCAGGTTCAGGTTCCAGTTCAGGCGCACCACCTGGCAGATGATCTCTTTGATGGGATGCTAAAATGGAGATGAGGCGATCGGAACGGGTGGAATGCGCGGGGATCGGAGAGGACGGACTGGACGGCCGCCGTGCCGTAGGTAAGGATGAATGGATGGATGGATGGATGGATGGATGCATTGCATGTTTCTCTCTGCTTCGCCCTCGGGGTTTATTTTATTTTTTTGTTTTAATTTATTTATCTAGCGGTAATTACTTTACTTGTCTGGGTCTCTCCTTCCTCGATTCATGCTTATGAGAAGAATTGTTTCTTTCTCTCTTTCTTCCTTCCTTCCTTCTCTTGCTTCTCCTTCTCTCCCCTCCCTCCCTCCCTCTCCCTCCCTCCTTCCCAAGGAACAGTCAGCTAATACCTGCTACTAATATACACGCCACCGCACCTGCCCGCTCAGCTAGCCTCTTGCTCCTGCCCGCGTTGCTGTTGCTGTTGCTGCTCCTACCGCTTCTTTCCTCTTTCATCATCCCTCTTACTTTCCTTTCCGGGCGACTCGGGGCCCCTCCTAGCGTTTGCGCCTTTCGAGACCCGCTCCCTTCCTTTGTTCTTTCCAGCAACGGGAAGTCTGTGTGTGGGCGTTTACTACCTACCATAGCCTGCAGCCTCACCCCCTCCTTCCTCCCTTTTCGACGACCTCCCAGTGGCACCGCAAACCAGACAGACAGACAGGCAGACAGACTCCCTCGCTTCCACCTCACTTGTAATCGCATACGATCGCGAACCAACTTCATCCCTTCCACCACCAGTTTTCTCTACCGGACTCGAGATTCTTTTCGTCTCTCGCTTTGACTTGCTCCTCGTCCGTTCTCGCTCGTCAACCCTCCCCACCCCCGTCCGACGTCACGTCTCGTATTTTCATACCGGCCGAACCGTCCCGCATTCTCTAGGCATCCAAACACACCACTAGCAACAGCGTCACGGCCATTGATCCAAAATACGCACACAAAGCACCTTCTTTACCGACAGGCACCGCTCAGCAGAGACACCACCACCCCGGCCAAGGAACGGAACGCGGCACAGGTCATTGACACGCTCGGTGTCGACAAGGGAGAAAAGAACCAGTTCGAACGAAACATCGCCGACACGCCAGCCCATCCCAGCCACTCCTCGCCCGTACCGAGACAAAAGGTTGGCGACACGGCCAACTGTCTATCCACGACGCAATCCCGTTGGGTCCTCCGTCCGACTTGACCGAATCAAAGCAACCAACAAGTTGGGTCGACCCGGTCCGTGTTGCAGCCGCACAGAGCCCGTGTTATACGCGCAATACACCCATCCATCTACCTAACGAGTGCACAAGCTGCCAAACACCGTTGTTGTTGTTGTTGCGGCGGCACTTTGGATCCTTCTCGGAGTGTCTCTATTCTGTAGCTTTGGAGTCCGGAGCAACACAATATCAATCAGCCGAACCGCCCCTCCCAAGAGAAAAGGGAGGACGTTTTCCCGCAGCCCCGGGCGCAAAGAGGCGGTAGTTTGCAGAAAAGAAAAGAGAAGGGGGACAAAAAGCAAACGACGCATCTCAGTCAAGGGTGAGTGCAGGTTCCCTTTTCGGCCCACTCTTCATGCCGCTGGCTGCTGCTGCTGCTGCTTGGCCTTGCTGGTAGCCCCCCCGTTCGTCCATTCAACCACATTTGCCCACCGCCACACTTTCGCAAATCCCCGGTCCCCCAGTCCTGTCCAAATCCAAGCAGCCAAACCCCTTCTTCAACCTCGCCGTGGACCCTGATCCACCGCTCTACCACCCAGAATTCCAAGCCAAACCATTCACTTCCCAGCAGACCAAATTTCCCCCTGAATTGGCCCCAAGCCCGATAATCCCATCATCCCCCACCCCGTCGACAAAACCCAACCCAAAAGCCAGTGAGTGGGTTATTTCGAACTGACATTTGGCCAAAGCAGGAAGAGGTGCAGTGCAACCTGCAGCTTGTCGTGCGCTACATAGTACAAACATACGCGCATTGCCGGTTATTTGTCGAGATTCCTCGATATTACCCCCCGTCAGGCCAACTCGCCCCCTTTTTTTCTTTTACTCTGCCTCCACCCACCGTCGGTACCGTCACTATTCGCACACGACCCACGTTCACCCAGCGCGAGCCCTCCTGGCCGCCCCCAAGTCGTCGTCCATCTACCGCGCCTTGCTTATTCGCACACCGCACTCAACACACACAGCCCCTGGCCCAGGAACCGTCAAGTGGCCCCCTGCCCCCCCAAACAAAAGACCGTTCCTCGCTGCGTTCCGCGTCCCTGCAGCGAGGTATGACGCTAGCAACGGCCACTTAGCAACCAAAGAAAATCAAGTTCGCCAGCGCCGCTCGTCACTCCCTGATCAACCGGTCGGCCAGCTGCCCTTCTTGCGGAAAAACGGCCGATCCCTTGTCTTTCAATACCACGCGCCCGCTCATCATCATCATCCATATTCTCTTCCCTCACGTCACGGCAACACGGGGGTACCACACCATCCCACTCCTCCCAAACCACCGCAGCCAAAATGTCGACGACACAATCCACACAGCCAGGTAAGCCAAGCATCGAGCCCTGAGATGGATATGCACCGGCATGTCCTATCCTTTTTTGACTTCCCACCCTCTTCCCACACCCCCTTTCCATGCCTGCCACCATCTTCCTGGGTTTATCACCCCTTTGACTTTGGCCTTGTCCAACGGGAAGAGAGCCGCCCTTCTCGCGGATTGCACTGCCGCCCAAGCAAACGCAAGCACGGTGCCCGCTCCACCCAATTGTCGAACCTGCTGTGTCATGTAGACTTCCCTCATGTTTCACATCCCCTCCCCCCCTCGCCGTCATACGCATGCACGGGGTGGCCGTCTTTGCCTGTGTCTCTCCTATCGAGTTGCTGACTTAACTTCCTTGGAACAGGCCATCAACCTAGCAGGTCTGCCGGTGCTGGCTTGACGCTTAATCTCTCATCCAACAACCCCTTTCGCAACCGCGCTGCCTCCCCACTCCTCTCTGGCGCTACCTATAGCAATACCACCTCGCCCGCTTCGCCTTTTGATGACCCTCCCTTTCGACCTGTCTCGCGCAACCCATTCCTCGATCCATCATACTCGTCTAGTCAACCAAATCTGATCGGAGTAGGCAACATGGCGCCAACACTTGACCCCAAGGCCTCGCCCACCGCCGAGGAGCTGTTTGTACGTGTTCCACATTCTCTCAATCAAGGCGGCGCGAACGTGCATCTCTGAATCGCCCGTCGATGCCGTCGTGCGTACCGGTCGGGATGGCTTTGGGCTTGCTGACTTTTTGCCCAACAGGACAGCTTAACCATCAGCGATGAAAAGAAATCGCGCCCCAGTGGAAGTCAAAACCGTCCTCTTGACCAGCCTGGCCGCCGCGTCCCTCCGCCTCCTGGGCACCGCCCGTCGAGATCTCAGGAAGAGGCCATGAGACAGCGACGTCTCCAAGGCAGCAATGGTGGACCTCCCCGGCCATCTGGATCACAAGCATCGCCTCCACGCCGACCTCGGGAACAACGCCGACCGCGTAGGAACTCGGACTCGTCTGTTCTGATTGACGTTGAGAAGCCTCTCACCGAGGAAGAGAAGAAGGCAAAGGAAGCTCGGCGTCGTGAGAGAGAGCGTCGCGCCCGGGAAGGAAAGGATAAGGACCCTAAGAAGCCCAGTCGCAGGCTTGACATTATTGATCAACTGGACGCCACCAGCATCTACGGCACAGGACGTAAGTCGCCCCTCTCCCCTCTAATCACACCCGCCCGGGTCGCTCTTTGATGCTGACAAGCACAGTATTCCATCACGACGGACCCTTCGATGCGGCAAACCCGCACCGCAACCGCAAGGGCAGCCGACGCGCACCGATGCACGCTTTTGCCAAAGACTCGTTGAACATGTCGCTTGGCGGCTCCGGACCGCTTAACAAGCGTCCCGATCACGCCACTTTCTTGGGCAACAACGACGGCGACGCCTCTGCGGATTACGCCACCGCTGCCCAAAACGCTGCGCGAAAGAACGACCCTGCTGTGTTCGACCCCAGATCCCGCGGCTCCATCGTCTACGGCGAGGAGTCGTTGGGTCTCGGCGCCTCGACGTTCCTCGAGGGTACTCCTGCAGCCCGTGCCGCAATTCAGCGCACCCAGGCCGAGCAAGCTCAACAGACTGCTGCCGAGGGTCTCGGACGCAGCAAGTCAATTGCCCAGCGCATCCGTGGCATCAAGCGAGAGCCGCGCGAGTACGGTCCTTCTGGCCGCATCACCAACCCCGAAGGTGCCTACACTTCACGCCGATCGCCTGACGCCAACGGCCCTGCCACCAGCGTCTCGTACACGGGCGAGCGGAACCCCTTCTTTTCGGAGTACGGAAAGGAGCCAGAGACGATTTCGGTCCGACGAAACGGGGCCAAGTCGCCCGGTACCCCACCGCCAGTTCCCCAACGGAGCGGTGCCAACGGCCTCGAGCGCCGTGCTACATCCGACGTCACCTCACCTACCGAGGACGGACCCAGCAAGCCTTCTAGCGGGTTCCTAGCCAGAGTCAAGAGTCTGAAGGGCGGTGGCCGAAAACGTCAGGTTTCAGACGTTGTGGCACCGCCCCCGGCGCCTGGAACTGCCGCCTAGTGGAGACGCAGAACTTGGGAATCTGGATACGAGCTCGATGGGCGGGATCGTAGGACACGTGGTTGTCCGTGCCAGCACCGCATTAGCAGGAGACAGTCATTATTTTCTTTGAATCGCCGTGAGGCAAGGCAGTCAGCTGTGGCAGGGACTCTTGGGGCATCCGGAAGCCAGCCATCTGACAATGTGAAGCCATATTACACAGAACAGGTCAGGTTGCGCACGTCAGGTTAATCCGATGCGACAAGGGCAGCACAACAAGCACACTTTGCCAATACCAAATTCTGGATCAACCAGGAGGGGCAAGGGTATAAAGACGGATTTTGAAACGGTTTGGAGTGGCCATTGGGGGGAGGTTGGCCATGACGGGAAGGATCACAGGGTTGTCAGGGCGGGCCCGACCAGTTGCAGGTTGCATCTGGGCCTGGCAGTGCCTTGCCTGGCAGGCGATACCTTTCTCGTGAATAATGTTATTTCTTTTAGGGGGGAAACGAGCCTCCTACTCTGCCTGGATTTGCAACAGGTGTGCTCCATGAGCCAAAGGAGGCACATTGCACATTGGAGAGGCATGGAGCAGGCAGTCAACAGTCCGTCGGCAGATTGTTATGAATTAGCTTTAGTGAAAAATGGAAACTATTAAGCCACAGAACCAATCAGCACAGCACAGCACAGCACAGCAGTTTGGTATTGTTTTTGGCCTTTTTGCTCCTTGTGCTGCTCCTGATGACATGGTTCCAGCAGGATATTTTTGGAACAAGGGGACAGCTTTAACGGAGTGTTCAGGCAGAAAACGGCCAAACAGGTAGGTAGGTAGGCAGGGTACCTAGTGAGTGACTGGGTTGGGTTGCTGTGTGCATGTAAGCAAGGTTTCCTTTTTGGTGGAAGCCGGGCGGGTGTGGATGCAAGCTGAGCAAGGAGCAAGCTCGGGTAATATTCATGCAAGACGAGAGGGATGATGTCATTGGGATAAATGACTAGCCATCCCCTCCCCTCCCCAGCCATAGTGTGTGTGTGCCTACCTGCCTGTCAGTCTGTGCTGTGCTGTGCTGTGCCTGTTGGCCCGGAGCGCCGAGACTGGATCGAGATTCAGGTGGAAGATTGACCCCCCAGCCACTCCGAGTCCGGGGCCCACCTGGCGAGGTAACTACCTACCTACCTAGTTTATCCAGGGCGAAGCCACTGGAGTGGCGCAGCTAGAACAGAAGGTACGGATATACCTGCATGTAATAAAGTTATGGTAGGAAATTTACCCGATATATGTTGTGTTATATGTGTGTATATACATACCACGTGGTTCTTATAACATCTATACAGTTGAATACCTAGCTATAACTGCCTTTAAAGTAGTGTTCTTTGAAACAGGTCTTTCCGCAAGGTCATTAACTAGGTAGCTAAATCAGGTGCCGCGTATCGGGTTTTGCGGACCGCGATATTACATACGTACTGGATGAACTGCACTAGACCGCTTATAGGGGTTTAGAGTGACTTTATCCATCAATCCATCAATGTCCATCAATTAACCAAATCTTACCTGTTCGCACACCTGTCCCGTGACAGAATGTATGAATCAGGATTATTGAAGAAGGATGAAATCCGAAGCGGCACCAGACGACCCCACCGCTTCCCCTTCCATGAGTCCTGTGATGATGCATTCACCAACAAGGAGATGTCGGCCGTCTGAAGCTGGGCGGATGGTGTACGGGAGTTCCATACCGTCAAAGACACAGATAAAGTCTCCCTCCTCGGCGATCGGTGGTAGCCAGCCCAGCCTTCCGTTCTCTGTACTGCCAAACCGCCGGTGCTGTCTTTCCAGCATGATGCTCTGCAGAAGATAGCTCGATTCGAGGCTCATGCTTGCTCTTGCGGCGGATAACCAGCTGGCATTGCCCTTGTCGCAGGCCATGAGTTTGAAGTGGCGCATCTGAGTAGCACACTCGCTCTTGACTACTGCTATACGATGAGGTGCCTCTTGCTCGAAGGGGAAGTTGCCCAGCAACGCATCTTGGAAAGCTTCTTCGACATTGGGCGTTCTGGAGCTCTTTACAATTTCCAGACACTCTTCTATCCATTGCCACCGCCCCCTCGCCATGGTTTGGAGATTGTTCCGAATGAACTCGTCATTCCCGTTAAACGTGTTTTCGACGATTCGAGCGTCGCCAAGACTTCTGTTATCCGACCCGAGAAGTCGAACCCTGTCAACGATGCGGCCCCGTACCTTGAGCACATCCCCGCCATCGGCCAAATGCGCTTGCAGTACCGTGTCTCCAGATGCATTGTAATCTCTGTACTGCTGTACGGTGAACTGGGAAGCCAAGACGCCTCCGTTCCTGTCCTCCAGCACGCTGTCGATGTTTGGCAACCAAGAATGTACCCGGCAATTTAATGGGGCGCAGTAGAGAAGAGACCACAGCAACTTGAGGCTCATGCTGTCCGAGACACAAGCATACGCGAGCTGTTGGTATACCTTCTCCATCGGGCTGCCGTAGTCAATCAGATCGAAGCGGTCGGCATCGGATGCGATTCCCACCATGGCAAAAATGTGGTCACGGGGATCGGCACATCTGAACTCCATCGTTCTCGCAATGAGAAACAGCAGGAGTTGCTCCTCTTGCACCGCGATGCGCATGAGAAGCGAAGCCCGCAGTAGAGTCGGACCCAGCACCTTCGAACCCGTCTCGACAGGTGTGGGGCAGAACACTAAGAAAATCTCCTTCACCTTTGGACAGCTCTCGACAAAGTTGAGCCAACAAGCCAAGATTGACCACGGGAGAGGAGCCATTCTGCCGACGACCAACAATGGTCTTTGCGATTTGACCAGCTCTTGGATGACCCACTTCCGTGCAAACCACGGACGGCCGAGGAGAGCCCAAATATGTCGGAAGGCGGTTATCAAGTGTCTTCCGAATGCCGCCTGCAACATATCCTCGGCCTGATTCCTGGTGATAGAGCCTGGGTCGGAAATCGAGTCCCAAGCCCCATCGGCAAACCTGCGCAACCAGCCAAAGGCCATTCTGACTTCGTCCGACTCCTCGCCAAGCCAGATAACCGTAGAGCGCGCCGCGGCGTAGATGTCGCCCATCATCCTGACCTGTTGGTTGCGCTCTAGGACATCCTTCTGATTGATACAGAGCGCGTCCGCCCAGAGTAAGATGTCATGGGCGGGCTGTCGGAGGTGCAGCAAGACGCTGTGCAAACTGGGGCCGGTCTCCATCTTTAGACCCGAGCAGAGGATCGCTTTTCGAGGCTGCGGAGCGCCCCATGCGTAGGAAATCGCGGCGAAGGGCGGCGTTCTGTCGAGGGGAAAGTTCACCAGCTCGCCGGACAACTCCTTCAACCCCTCTCCGGCATGGAGCTTCAGGAGGCGGATCTCGCGATCTAGTGTGAGCGGAGAGTACCGGTACTTTTTCATGCTGATTGGTTATTGAAGGGGATCTCTAAGCTTTTCTTTTACTGTTCGGAGAGAATAAGAAGATCGTAGAGTCGGTTCCAGGAGGGTATTGAGCGCCGGCGGCGTTTGTCGATCCGCTTCCTGTTTTGCGACGCACAGCTAAACAGAGGGGCCGGTTCAAAAGTCGCTGGCTCGAGTTTTGGTTCAACGGGGCTAAATTTGAAGGAAGTAGATGACCGGGAAACATCAAGGTCCTAGAACACGAGCCTCACAGCTATTCCAAGATTTTCTAGCCAGGCGGCACGAGGCCCGAGTAAAGACCAGCATAGGTCGGTGTGGATGATGCATGGCACAGGGTATTGCGGATATTGCTCCGCGTCTAGAGAGCCTGACGTGGGGGCGGGCCAGAGGGCTTGACACGGCTGAGCCGCAGCACCGCGGATCGACTGGGTGAGGCGGCACGCGCCGGTCTGAGGTTGACTGGGCTGGGGCGGACGCGGGCCTGGCACACCACGTGGCAGACTCGGACAGGGCCGTCCGCGCTATGCGGCATGGATGGCTGTTCGCCCGGGCGAGCCGCAGTAGAACCCCTACCGTGACGAGGGCCGGCCGAGGTTGCAAAATCTGCCTCGCCGCCGGCTAAGCAGGCTGCGTTGCAGGCGACGTCGGGCGAGGAGGGATGAGTCAAACTGGCCAGAGTCGGCGCACTCACTACAGCAGCATCTGGATTTTTTCAACTCCCGGCAATTTGATCATTGATACGGTTCTATTCAATCTCCATGGTCGCAGTTCTAGAGACTCAGATAAAACCAAAGGTCACACGCACTCAAAAGCCACCTCAAAAGCCTAAGCTAGACTGGATGAAGGGATAGCCGACGACGATAGTGGCTTTGCCAACCATTCGGCCTAATAGGGACCTACCTATTATCCGCACGGCTACCTCGGCAGGAGAACGATCAAAGTAGGTCCATGCAGTACACTAGTATCCTTCCGAGGACAAGACCCAAGCCGTCCAGGCAAAGGGTTGATATCCAGATATGATAGTTGTCTGCCTCCCGTCAGGTCTATCCTTAAGATCGAGAGCGCATCCTTGTAATTTCTGATTACCTGTTTTTAAATTGCTAAATGTAATTATACACATAATAGATATAGAAGCGAGCGATTTCTTCTTTTGTGTTTTGCTGTATTAGATACCCTATTAACTTGGTTTGTTCCGCATAGTATGTCCTCCTGGTTAGCGCACAAGATGTCACGTATCAAAACGATCGTCGTTACGTGGGCAGTAACAGACGCTTATATATCTCGTGACCCAAGACTTGTTATTTTTCGTCTTCTGTCAGCCAAAGAGCCCAGTCGGGTTGTCCAACTGCCACCCGGGCATTATTATATAGAAGAATTCAAGGGAAGCTCATGTTATAAAATTATAGAGATAGTAATAATGATCAGAGTAGTATTATCTGATAGAATAATGTCCTTATAGAGCAGAAAGGTACACTGAACCTTGCGAGATTATGATAGTTATATGTTTACAGTATCACAGGTGAAAGAAGCAGGTTAAATGTAAGAAATTGCACACCATATACAGAAAAAGGAGACTCAAAACTCGATGTGTTACTATTTCTCTTAGCTTTGTGTGAATATAGTCAGGTGGACCTAGACTTACCCCCTAGGTGTGATGTTATTGCGAGAGCCATGTTGGTGCACGGGTCACAGCGACGGTCGGCGTGTGTACCCAGGTACCCTCAAGCCCAGTCACGTGACTTGACGAGAACCTCCTGCCTCTGTCAGCGCTCTCCTACTCGCATAGGTAGACATCAACACCATCAGTTTGACGACATGGTCAAGGCTCATTGAGATGACTTGAGAGACAGAGATGAGATGCCGTGAAAATATCGTCGGCTTCTTCTCCTTACCCCTACGGACGGCAGAGGCTGCTGCGCTGAGTCAGTAAGCGCACACAGAAGGGAAAGCGAAGAAACGGAGTCATGGCTACCGCGGCCGCCGGCGACGTTTTCTTCGGGTCGCAGGCAGGCTCGAACTTTGCGCTGGAGCCGGTTTCCGCGGCAGTCCTGTGCAGTCGCGAGACCAAGCGGCGTGATGCCGCCAAGGAAAGGGGACCTCTGAGAGTTGGGTGTCGCGAGGTGGACGAGGAGCTTCTTGTGGGCGGGTTCGAGAGGGGGACGGTTGTCGGGATCAGTGCCGAGAGCGAGCAGATGGGGCTTCTTGTGAGTTTGCTGCCTGTAGTTCCGCGGGGAAGGGAAGACGAAAGCGGGGACTGTGTATCCGTGTGAACGACTGACTTACCGCCTCGTCGTCAGATCTCATCGCAGGCGTTGGCCAGAGCGCTGTGCGAGCAGGGCGGCGGCCAAGCGGGCAAAGAAAACGACGCGAGGGCGATGGTCGTCACGACCCAGCCGCCTGCCACCATCCTCCCGACGCTGAGGGATGCAATCAGGGCGGAGCTCAGGGCGCGCGGAACGGCCGAGGCGGAGGTGAAGAGCAAGTTGAGGGGCTGTCTGGAGAGAGTTTCCGTGTCGAGGGTGTTTGATATTGAGGGTCTGTGGGAGGTTTTGGGCGACTTGGACATTCCTCCCGAGAGCGTGGCTTCGCAAACATCGTCGGTCCTTGATCAGCAGCAGCAACCAGACCAGGAGCAAAGATGGAAGAAAGAGGGAGGCGAAGAGGAGACGGGAGAGGCTGTGCAAAGCCCAGAGCCCTTGTCGGAATTGCCTAGGCACTTGACGCCGGAGGAACAATCTGAGAGGGTGGTGCTACCGGAGCTCAAACCGGCCAGACCCACGAGGACGGAGATTGCGGACAGCGACGAGGAGGACGCCCTGTCGCTCTCGAGCGAGCTGTCGTCGCCGCCTTCGTCCATCCGGTCTCTGACACCGTGGGCAGCAGACTCCCCCGAGAGGCCGGCCTCGCAGGACTCACGTCACGAGGACACCCATGAGGGGACTAAAGACGACGCACGAGAGGAGATCCCGCAGGTATCACCAGCGCAGGCCGAGAACGAAACACCAGAAGAGCAGTCGAGCGAGCCGGGGCCGCCAGATATTATTCTCGCCACACACTTCCATAGCCTCATGACGGCTCTCTTCACGCGCCACGACCGGCAGTCCGCCCATCACTCTCTGCAGGACCTGTCCGCGCATCTGCGGTACCTTGCGAGGAACCTGCCGAGCAGCCCACTGATTATGTTGCTCAACAGCACGAGCTCCTCCAAGGAGGGGCCGGCGTCGGCGTCGAGGCCTGCAAACCACCAAGACGGCCCGCCGCCGCCCCCGAACCACGGCGGGGTTGGCGGCGGGAGCACCAGCAAGCCGCTCGACCCGACCCTGCGGTCGATATTCAACCCGCCCCCGCTGAATTTTGCGGGCTACGGCGGCAATCAGGCGGCGCCGAGGCGGAACAGGCCGACCTTTGGGCTGGTGTTTTCGCAGCTCCTGGATCTACATCTCTTGTGCACGAGAATCCCGAAGGACAAGGGGGACGCTGAGAAGTTGTACGCTCTCGCGCCCGGGGCCGGGGCCGGGGCCGGCGGAGAGGGTGGAGGATTCACGGGCGCTGTGAGATATGTCTGGGCAATGGAGGTTCTTCTGGACGAGGTCGGCGTCTGGGAGGGGGGTCTCCCCGGCGGCGCGGTGCAAGCGCGGAAGCTGAGGGAACAGAGGTGGGCCGCCGTCGACGTGAAGGGCGGGAGGGTGGTGGACGCGTTCGAGGCGGCAGAGCAGAGGGTGGGAGAGGCGAGTGTTGTCGGCGGGCTCGGAGGCCCGGGGGTCTGAAGCGGAGGGGGGGAGGAAAGGCGTTTCACACAACACGCAATATCACTGAAAACTCTGACATGTCCCGAGCGAAGAGTCATTGGCGGCGGGATGAGTTCAATGACCAAGTCGGGCGAGAGGGAAGAGGCTATCGCCTCGTTTCTCGGCGACGCGCCGGGGGAACGGGGGGCACAATGTCCTCGAGGCAGCTGACAGCCAGCCAGCCACCTTGTCGTCCCGTCCCGGTGGTCACAAATACACTGTTTCAAAGAGCCTTTCCCAGCCAGCCAGGGCGTCTGACCTCTCTGCGAATACCAAGAACAATGCAATGCGGAACGAGTCATTGAATCCGGAACGCAAACGCTGCGTGCCGCGTTTGCGCTCCCCCCCCCCCCCCCCGGCGATGCGGACCCTGATGGCCCCCAGCCCGCCGGGGAGAACCTCTATAACTCCTCCATACCAGAAAAGGCCCACCCGTATGCGCATTACCTTTCGATCTGAGAGAAACAGTAAGAAAGGAGTTGCTTGCAGTTTCTCCTTTTTGAGCCGTCTGAAAGCACGTAGTTCTGTCCCATTATTCAGAGACGATCCCAAGGCTCCCACCCCCCCTCTCTCTCTATATCTTTGCTCCCATAGGACTTAGAGTACGTATTTCCTTCAACGCCTCCACGACACTACGACGCAGTCTCACCACGAAGCTCCTGAGCCACGTCCGCGCTTCTTCTTCTCCGTCTACTTCTACTTCTACGCCTTGGGTACCCGGAACCGAGCCCGGACAAAGCGGAGGCCATGAAACCGAGCCGTCTTTTGCCGTTGGCGGCCGCGGCCGCGGCCTCTTACGCGGCGAGGCCGCAGGTGCCGATGCGAGCCGACCCGTCGACGAACACGAGCGTTTACGAGATCATCCGGCAGAGCGGCCAGGCCACGTACTTTGCGCGGCTCCTGGCGTCGCACGGTCGGCTCCGGGGCATGCTCGACGACGACGACGACGGAGAGGAGAAGGAGGCGGCGGGGGTCTTTACGGTCCTGGCGCCGACCGACGCGGCGTTCCGGGAGCTCGAGGGCCTGGAGAGGAGCGGGGGGGCGCTGCTGGAGGCGGTGCTCGAGTACCACGTCCTCGAGGGGCGGCGCCGGGCCGACGAGCTGGGCGGGACGCTGCCGACGGTCCTCGCGGAGGACGAGCTCGGCGGGCGGCGGCAGAGGGTGAGGCTCGCGGCGGGGAGCGCCGGCGGGGCCGAGGTGAACTTTTACGGACGGGTCGTCGGTTCCGAGTCTGTGAGTTTTTGTTCTTTTCTTTTTTTCATGTCGTCCCGTTCTTCGAATACTCGGGGGGGGGGCGGACGTCTCGGTGGACTTTGGCCGGCGGGACGACGGGGCGCGGACGACGAGGGTGAACGGGGCGGCGGCGGGGGTCTCGGTGGGGGACGTGCCGGCGCGGGACGGGGTCGTGCATGTGGTGGACGGGGTGCTTCTCCCGCCGGCGCGGGGGGCGGCGGACGGGGACGGGAGCGGGGCCGGGGGCCGGATCGGTGTGCAGGGGCTCAAGAGGCGACTGGGCCGGTACGTGGAGGGCGGGGACGGGACCGGGAGCGAGGAGCTGTAGGGATTGCTGGGGAGGGAGGCCGCGGGACAAAAGTTGGATAACGTAGGTAGGTTGGGTAAGAAATACAGGGTTAGGGTTAGCATGAGCCTGCTGGCTGCCAAACCCCCCATGGCGCGACAGAACCTAGCATAGAGGGTTGACGGACAGGGTCTTCTCACCGATCCGTCTCTTCCCACGCCTAACAGACCAAGGGTCTGTCTATATATCTTCTCTTGTCCAGGGTGTGCATATCATATGCCTCGACCAAGCCAGCTAAACCTTTTCAGTGGCGAAAAAAGCCTGCAGCTGTTCTATCCTGTGTTCGTGTTTCTCAAAGCGTCAACAGCTAGCAGACCGCCAGATGCTAGTACTACGTTATGTTTCATGGGGGGTTTTTCTTTTTTTGATTCATTGACAGCCGTCCGGCGGTGAGCTTTCAGCCTCAGCCGGCGTTGGCGGGGAGATCGGGGGGCTTACTCCGTGCCCTTTGCCTCTCTCCTGCGACTGGATATGCGCCGACAGCGACCGGCTTCCCCTCGAGACAGGAAGCGGGTTTCACATTCAGGGCAGAGAGATTGTGTGTATACGTACGTAGTATGGTATGTATGTATATACGGAGTAGCTACTAGATATGTATGTAATCGTAGGTGTCCGTACCTAGGTAGGTACAGTAAGTAGGTGGTAGTTGGGGAGAAGCCCTGCCGGCCCAGCCACCGAGAAAGCAGCACACGCCCCACCTACCCCTGCCGCGAGGTGGCAGCAAATGTGGGGCTATCTGCTGCCAGCTGGTGGGACCATGTGTGCCCCTCCTTCCGTCTTCTTCTCTCGGTGGTGGTGTCCTTCCTTTCCTGCCCATTGCCAGCTTGGCAGGCACAAAGGCTACTGCGTCACGTACCTACCTAGGTATGTATACGAATACTCGGGAAGCAGGTGCGAGTGGTGTCAGGCACTTACTTACTTTTAGGTTGGGAGGCAGCTGCAGGACAGCTGTACTGCAGGATACGTACCGTCTACCTAGGTACGTACATACACCTACCTACCTAGGTAGGTACCAGCCCAAGCAAGCAAGGCAAGGCAGGCACAATCGACCTCGGACGAAGATACAAAGACGGGATGAACCGCCTACCTACACTAGGTAGGCGCACCACGCTGGAAACCTCTCCTCTCCTCATGCAAACTCTGTCTGTGCTTTCTTGATGCATTGAATAAAGGAACCGGAAAAAAGACAAAGAAAAAGAAAAGAAGAAAAGAAACTGGGTGAGTCTCCCCCCTGCCCCTTCTGGCGTTGGTTCCTGTTCCTGCCTCCGGGGCCTAGCGCCCGGTCGCCCCCGTCCCGGTGGGGCGGTTTATCGGTGGCTGGGAAAGAGCAGCGCCGTGTCGTGTCGTGTCGTGTCGTATCGTGTCGCCTTCCCAACCTCCGGCCTCGCACGCATCCAAACGCCGACTGACTCCATCATCGTCGCCAATCGCAAACTGACTGACGACGTCCCCTGACGATACATGCACACACACATACACATCGAGAACCCCAACCACTTGCAATTCGCACCATGCATGCGCCCAAACTGCAAAAACTACACCAATCCCACCCAACATGCATGCATGGTCTTTCTTCCCTCCCTCCCTCCCTCCCTCCCTCCTCTTTTTGGTGTGATGCATCCATCGCCTGTTCCATTGCAGACATCTCCGACCTCTTCTCTTCTTTCTCTCTGCCCCCCCCTCTCCCCTCGCAATTCACTCTGTTGCCTCGTCCCGAGTGGAGGCTCACACTCCCGCCTCTGGTAGATTCTTCCACACCAACAACCAACAACCCTTGAAAGAACAGACCCTTGAAAGACCGAGGGCCAAGGAGTCGGATCGTAGTCATGTATTCTCGCGACACCCGCCCCGACGCTTTTGCCCAAGAACAACGTACGTCCTGTCCTGTCCGCCCGCACAAACTTACTTTCCTCTACTCTTCCCTACCCCGTCCTTCTCTCCTCGCCGTCATCATCACCGCCCCTCGTTCCTGATCTGTGCTTGCTAACGCTCTTTCTTTCCCGCAGGCGGCCAATACCCTCCTCAGTTTTGGTCTGCCAGGACACCATCAACACAACAGTCGTCCACCCCAAACACCCTCCGTCCTCATCACGCTACCAGGCAACACCATGCGAATGGCCTAGAGGAACAAGACTCCAGCCCCCAGGAAACCATCTCCCCGCCACCTGCAGACTTCGTTCCCCCCGCACCCTCACCACCTTCACAACAACAGCAACAACAACAACAACAACAAGCAAACCCCTACTACCCGAACCAGAACTTCCCTGCCCCAGTCATCATGGGCAACATGTTCGACGCTGAGGACCCCTACGTCTCACCGCCCGCCGTCCGCTTCAACGAGGCCCAGCTCGCCGTCGATGACATCACGAACCGCGTCCGCAGCAAGGGCTTCCGCGATGAGCTCACCATCGCCGCCAACGGCTCCGTCACTCCCGGCGTCGACGACACCCCCTACCTGCGCTATGCTCTGGAGGCCCTGACCCGGGAACACGGCCACAACTTCTCTCCTCCCTCCAGTGTGCCCTCTCCTGCCGCCGGGAACGACGGCTACTACCGCGTCGCCGGCTATCTCCCGGACGACCTCGAGACCCACCGCATCGGCGGCGACCCCGAAACCGGCTTCGCCCCTGTGGTGCCCGTCCCAAGCCACGCCCGGGACTCGCTCCGCCGCCAGTCCCGTCCCCAGTCCCACGCCGCCGACCGCCCGTCCGTCTCCCTCGGCACCCGCATCTTCTCCATGTCACCCCCCCAGACCGCCGACTCCCGGTACCCCCACCACAACCAGGAAAAGGCTCCCGCCACCCGAGAATCCTCGCCCAAGTGGCTGCCCATCAGCGAGAAGGAGACTGTGTTTCCCGGCATGAACAAGCTGGACACCATGGACGAGGACCGCACAATCTTCCCCCGCCTCACCTACCTGCCCGCTATCCTCAGACTTCCCTCCATGGCCGCGCTCGCCGTCATGTGCGTCGCCATGGCCGCTTGTCTTGCGGTCGCCGCTGTCTACTCGCCGATCCAGCCCGGTCTGCTGACCTACGGCGAGACCATCTACAGCGGCAAGTACTTCTTGTTCCGCCTCCTGCCGCAGATTGTCGCCGCCTTCGTTTTCGTCTACACGCAGTGCGTCGCCACCACCACGCTGCGCATCCTGCCTTTCGCAGCGCTTTCCGAAGACGAGCCCCTGCGCAGGCGAAACGCCCTCTTCCAGAACATGTACCCCACGACGTTCCTCCTCCCTCACCTGGCCGGGCCCCTCCACGTCAAGATGGCCCTGGTGATCCTGTGGCTGGGCGCCTTCGCCGTTCCCCTCGCCAGCGCCTCCTTCACCGTCATCCTCAAAGACAAGGTCTGGTACTGGTCCGCCGTCCAGGGTGTCGTCTGGGCGCTGGTGGCCCTGTACACCCTCGTCGCCGGCGCCGTGGTCCTGTTGGCGCTCTTCTGGCGCAACCGCGTGACGGGGCTCGTCTGGGACCCGAGGTCCATTGCCGACCTTTCCGTCATGATTAGCAAGAGCAACACGCGCGATTCCTACCGCGGGTCCGAGGTCGCCGAGAACCGCAGCGCCCTGCGCAGGATCCTGCGGAACCGCATTGTCGATAGGCTCGGCTACTGGATGACGGACAGCAACCACCAGGAGGCCCCCTGGTACGGCCTCGGCACCGAGCACTCCCAGGGCCACACGCCCTCGGACCACTACGACATCAAGAACGAGTCGGACCGGCTGTCCGTCACCTCGCACCTCATCGAAGAGGGCCGCGACGGCTACATCCAGACCCTCTACCTCCCGTGGTGCCTGCGCACCGGCCAGGTCCTCTTCTTCGTCGTGGCCGCCACCGTCCTCCTCGCCGCCCTCTTCGTGGTCTCCTTCCTCAACCGGACCAGCCTCATCGGTGGTTTCCGGCCCGCCGTTCCTGTGGCCCCCACCACCGCCGCCTTCTCCGCCGCCAACTTCATCTACAGCTTCGTCCCGAGCTTCATCGGCCTGCTCCTCTACCTCGCCTTCCAGTCCATCGAGCAGCATGTCCGCATCCTCCAGCCCTGGGCCGACCTCAACGCCAAGGACGGTGCCCCGGCCGGCCGCTCCGTCCTCGCCGACTACGCCGCCTGCCTGCCCCTCCAGTCCACTCTCCACGCCATCCGCAACGGCCACTGGCGCGTTGCCGCCCTCTCTCTGCTCGCCGCCGTCTTCGCCTTCCTCCCCGCCCTCGGCGGCGGCCTCTTCATGGCCCTCACGGCCTCCTCGGGCGTCCGCATGTTCCCCAACGTCCCCGTCTTCGGAGTCATCCTGGCCCTTCTCGTCCTCTACCTCGCCGGTCTCGCTTCCCTGCTCGTCGGACGCAACCAGTACCGCCTCCCGCACGCCGTCACCTGCCCCGCCGAGGTCTTCTCCTTCCTCGCCAACGAGGACAACGCCTTGGACCCAGCGTTCCAGGCCGCGCCTCGCTCTGCCGAGAAGCTGCGCGTCTACCTCGGCGCGGGCTCCGGGTCGAGGGAGACGGCGGCCCAGAGCACGTGGATGTTCGGGTACTGGCCCGGCCGCGATGAGAGGCGGCTCGGCGTCCGGAGGCAGAAACGCTTCACGGAACGCCAGCCGTTCCACGAGAGAGCGCCGTCGCGCCCTTTTATGATTTAATGCTTAATCACCAATTCGGGGGGAAAACTTTGACTGTTGATATTTTTTGTTTGCGCGGCTTCGTCGCTGCTCGAGAGCTTTTCTTTCTCTCTGTTATTTTCTTGGAGTTTGCACGGTTTGATTTAATCTAGCATCGGGCACGGCGTTTAACACAGGGGCATTTACGGGACATATGAAGAAGACTGAGTGATGGAAAGAAAGAAGAGACGTGTTCACACGATACGATGCGATAACGAGGCTACGGGGGGCATATGTGAGAGTAATCACGCATCATTGCGTTGTATGTTTGTTTTTCCGCTGCTGGTTTTGTATTGTAACTATGCGGTGTTTGTTTATTGGGCCGCCCTTCTCCCTTCCCGAGCTACGGGGGATGAGTAGATAGATACATTACCAATTAGATGCATCACCCTCTCCCTCTTCATTGAGGGGGAGGGGGGGGTTAGAGATTGAACTTGACGCGGGTGTCTCCGTCGCCATTTCTAGACCTCTCGGTTTCCCTCGTCTGTTGTTGGGGGTCTATTGGCGGCCACGCTGGAATTTTCGGATCCCGAAAAAGGTTTCCTGGCCTAGGTAGTCAACGGCCTGGGCCTTTTTTCCTTCCGGAAATGGAAGAAGAAAAAAGGGGGGGGGATGCAAAACGACGTATCGAATCCGACCTCCGTCCGTCTGTCCGTCCGTTGCTCTTCCTCTCCCTCTGCATATCGCCGACGGCCGTCATCACTCCGGCAACCCGGCCGCCCATACCTTCCTCCCCCCCCTTTTTCACATGGGATGACGTGCGGGAAGAGAAGAGAGTGGATGGAACTTCCCTCCGAGACTGGAATTCTGGGAGAACGGAAGGCAAGGAGAGAAACCCACCGGTCCGGCCGCCCTTCCACCCCCCCCCCCCCCCCCAAAGTCTCACCTGCCTGCGAGGGAATGAATGCTGCGAAGGGCGGCGACATGTTAGTCGGTTGGCCCGCGAGGGAATCCCGACGGTACGGGTTTGATCAACAACAACAGCAACAACAACAAAAAGTACACATCTTGTGCGTGCGTGTGTGTGTGTGTGTTGGATTATCTCATTCGGCCATGCCATTAGATTTTGCTTGTACCTAGGTAATTCGGTAATTCCCTCCCCCTCCCCTTCGTCTTCTTGACCGTTGATGTTGTTTTTGTGCATCTTCCGACACGCACCCCCCTTTCTTGGTATTCATGAAGAGTCGTCCCGTCGTCGTAAGTCCTGGTGGACTAGACAGAGAGAGAAATAAAGAATATGGGGGGGGGGCCACCAATACGAAAATGCAAAACCACTTTTTTCGCCTTCGTGTCCCGTCATCATGGTTCCCTCCCGACCCCCAATGCCCGTTCCATCGTCTCCTTATTTTTGTCTGTCTCCCTCCTTGCCCCAAGAAAGGGCATCGTCGGGTGCCGTTGGTGTTTGTTGTCGATCATTGTTGTTGACGTTTTTGTGGTCCGTCTGACTCGTCAACATCACCCTCCCTTTCCAGAACCAGAGCCCCTTTCCTCCCTTGACGCCCATCCTTGTTCCCTCTCCCTCCATCTCTCTCTGTCTCGCCTCCCTCATTCACCACTGCGATCTAGGCCCGCGGGCTGCATTTCTCTCCCGTGTTCCTCCTCTTGCCGACTAAATCCCTCCTCTCCTGGTCCAAATCCCGCGTTCTTCTCGTCGTTGATAGCATTGCAGTAATGATAATAGTGGAAACCGTAAAAGCGTGAAAAGGAAAAAAAAAAAGTCCACCAAATACTTGAGCCAAGAGGCATGTAAAAACAAGACTGTAAAGCGGAGCGGCGGTGGGGGGGGCAGAATAAACAACAAAACAAAAGGAATAGACTCGAGAGTAACGAGACATCGCAAAAGAAGAAGAAAACCGCTACGCTGTCGCGAAAACAAGGTACTCCGGCTAGTCCCACGCTTTCCTCTCGTTCATTAGGCCGTACGGTCGTAATGCGCCAAGCGACGGGAGAGAGACGTGAGGGGCAGCGCATGCCATCACGCCCGCCTCACATGTTCGGCGTTTTGCCGTGCGCACGCCCAAACATGCGCCCAAAGACGGCGCCGGACCTCTTGTGGCGCTCGAACAGCATCCGGTTCTCGTGGATCCTCTCCGCTTCCGTCTCGGCGCGGACCTTGCGCAGCTGCGCGTCCGCGGCCGCGGCCGCCTTGCCGCTCCGCCGTGCCTCGCTGGGGTTGCGCTTGTGCAGCGTCTTGACGAGGCGGGAGATGGCGTGCTCGGGCTCCGGGTCGTCCGATTCCGAGTCCGAATCAAAGTCGAAGAAGGACTTGGGCGCGCCCGTACCGCACGGCGTGCTTTGGGTGGGTGTATGTGGCGGCGGAAGCGGGGCGGAACGGGGGTGGGCGAGGTTCGAGCTGGATGGGTAGTAGTTCTCATGTGAGGTGTGAGGCCTGGCGTAGTCGGAAGGGTTGGGAGAGTAGAGAGGCGACGAGAGGGGAGAGAAGAGGGACGCGGTCGCCGGAGAGTTGAGGGGAGCTGCTGCGGCGGCCGCGGGCATGGAGTGAAGGTTGATTGGTGGTGGGCGACGTCCTCTTCGGAGATTCGCCAGGCTTGGTGATTTTGAGAAAGGAGACATGCGTGGTGAAGCGGGAGGGGGGGGCGGAGGGGGGTAACTCGGCGCCTGGTGATGGCTGCGTGGGAAGATGCTGTAGGACGAGCGGACGGCACGAACGGTGCGGCGGGTTATTGGATGACTACGAGGTTCTTCGGGGTCCTCAGGGTCCTGCAAGGCTTTAGGGGCCTGGTGGTTCCCCATGGCTACCTGTGGACGGGGTAGGGTCATGGGCTCGTCTTTGCTAGGAGGGGTTGGTGGTGGGGTGTGCTTGACTTGGATATTATACTCGACAGGGCGCGGTGGCAAGGGATGGCCGTCATAATTGATGCAGCCCGTCTTCTTGGCTCTCCGGATATGCGGTGACGGTATCAGTGCCGGATACCGAGTCTTGGACTTCTCGGGTGTCCTCTGAGCCTGCCCCTCTTCAGTGGTGGGCCAGAAGGTGTCCCAGAGCTGAGAGGCAGAGGCATGGTACTGGTAGTCGTCGTCCAGCGATGCCTCCGAGTCGGTCCAGTCGTCGATGAGGCTGGGTGCTGAGCCGTTTGAGCTTTGTGAGCCCATGGAGCTGCGGTCTCTCCTCGTGGGCGTGCTTGGGCATGACAGCTGGCCACGGCAGTCTTGGGAGAGATCCTCTGTTGAATATGTATGCCCGGCCCTCCTGTACGGGTTCCTCGTCGGAGTGCCGTCGCCTCTGGGGTACGAGAAGTTGGCGTAGCCGTAGTACTTGGAGACCAGCTTGAGGTGCGCGAGCTTGGTCTGACGCTCCATGCTGGGCGGCCGAGATGATGGTTGAGATGCCCTCGGGATATCGGGCTCTTGCGCGTGACCGACCATGCCCTCGTGGGGAACAGACATCGCTGCAGTCAGCGTCCGCAACGACGGCTCCGAACAGTACTGGGTCTGGAACTCTGGGGGTTACCAACGTCACGATAAAGACATTGGGCAAAGGCCTACGGGGTGGACGAGGGGGAGGCAACGATATATGCACGACATGATACGGGGCCGAACAACAGTCGTCTCCCTGCCACAACCCAAATTTTATGTATGCTTCCTCTACCACGGTTTGCCAACGGCACAAATCACACGCCTCGCACCCAACGGCAGTCAACAACAGAAGCGCACAAATATGCAGCATCGTGTCTGGGACACCATACTCTGGGTCTGGTCGGGAGCCGCAATCCACGACGGTGGCTGATTATGGCCAGAAGGCCTTCCGCTCCAATTCTCAGACATTCCTCAACTGGGGCTCTCCATCCCTCGTGGGATATGCATGCTCGGTGGCAGACACATTGGGGGCCAATCACGGGTGCTTGAGAGAAGGCGAGGTGCGGGGAGTGTGTGGGCATCGGATGATGGGCGGCCTCGACGGCGCTCGAGGGAATGAAAGCTGCCCGCTGGTAACCTCCGTATCGTGCGGAATGCACCCTGTCCCAAAACAGTATGACCTTGGGCCTCTGCATTGCTCGGGGCAGCAAACGCGCTTTGAGAAACTCTCGTTGGTCCGTCGGTTAGGAGGACGAAAAACCCTCCTGGGTTAGCTTCATCAGACACCCAAGCCATGACGATATCTCCTCTCCGTTACCAGCCCTCTTGCGAAAGAGAGAACACGACTTGCATGGCGTCTGTCAACCCGCGCGCTGGGAAGAAGAAAGGAAAAGGGCACGTCCCTGCGGGGAAGCCAACTTGGAGAGCCTCAAGCACGACCCCTACTCTACCCAGCACTCGTCCCTTGACTAGAGAACGAGGGTCCCTTTAGGGGTCAGGGTTTGCTGGATCCTATTCTCTGCAGCTTTCAGACTTTTCGGATAGCAGCCGGAAGGGGTGCAGAGAAAAGCAAGGCGGGAGAAAGTTTCATGTGAGAACCACGGGCCTGGAATGTGTCGACCTCTTCGTTGTCTCACTTCCACGGCGACGACACTCTGCCCTGCGAAACGATGGCGCCACAGTGGCTCCAGAGATCCTTCTCGGCCTGCGTTCGCCATAACCAGGTTTTGGGGGCCGGCCTGGACTGCCGGGACTCTGTGGGAGCAGGGCGGTGCTAAAAGAAAAGAGGCAGCTAAGAGGGAAAATCCTCACAAAAGATTCGGCGTGAAGCAGTTTCGAGAATTCTGCCCTTGCAAGCATGCTGTTGTGACGGAAAAATCCGAAGGAAAAGGTGAAACAGACCACTCTCTGCGAGCCCGTTTGTTCGTTTGGCCCTCGAGTCCGCGATCACGATCAATAGACCGAGTATCTCGCTGTGGTTCCCAGGGATCGTCAGCAAGACAGGGTGATTTTGCTCTTTCCGAGCTTCGACTGCGATCACGATCAGCTTACGGAGTGCTCGCCGATGTCTCGGTTGCTAACAGCGTATTTCCTCATTTCTTAGAGGGGAGGAGGGGCATTTCAGTGCAGGGAGGAGAAGAAGTGATAGCCATTGTGGGTGGATGACGGAAGGCACGTTCCCCCTGACTTTGTTTGTTTGGTGACAGTCTTATTCTGCGGACCGTTGCAAAGAGCAACGTCAAAACATACGGCCCGCAGGCATGCGGCACTCCGAAGCAACGGCCGCCACCGTATGACAAACGGGCTGATGTATAGTTCGGCGGGTCGACTGGCAGCTTGAGGGGGCAGCTTGGGCTGAAGCTGCCTAGCGTCTGGATTGTCAGTAGGTATGGTGGTAAACGGGAACACAGCCCTGACCAAGGCGACGGAGGACGCCATGCCGTTTGCCCTGCGCCCCATGTCGTCAAAGCCGCATTCGGGCGTCCGGGGCTGCAGAAAATGACATATGTCACTCTTCGGCGAGGAGTGCGCTGGAGCGAGGCGAGTTCCTCAACACTCGACCAAGCGAACGCACGACCTCAAACCATGAACCAGGAAGCAGACATGACCCTTTGAATTTGAGGGTCCTGGTCCCCGGAATACTAAGATGCGGGAGATCGTCCTCAGCTAAGGGTGCGATGGGTGTTCCAGGGCGGCGAGCAAATGCTGTCCCTTGGAAAAGAGCTTTCCCATGACAAGATGGAAATCCGTCGATTTCCTCGACCTCTGACAATCGGATTGAGAAAAGCAGCAACTGAACGATCTGAACGATCGACAGGGGACGATCGCCCCTGGCATACCAAGACTTTCTTGTCAGCTTCTGTGGCCTAGGGATGATCCTGCGCTCTAGGCGTTTATGTGTGCTGCCAGACATAAGCACAAGCGGAGAGAGACGCAGTATGCAAGGGAGGTTGTGTAGAAGTAGGCGACTTTTTTTTCTTTTTTTTCTTTTCTTCTTCTTTTCGTCTTTCTTATGCAGCATCTGAATCACATCCAACTGGATGACTCAGGCGGACAGGGTCCGTGGAAGATCGATCACGATCGTGGTGCTTCCCCTTTGCAGAGAGGTACAGCACAGCAGTTGCGCGTGGATTGGAAGCTCGTGATTTTCTCCCTACGATGTAGATAATGTTGCGGCGGTGCTTGACTCAGACGATTCGAAGCCGCCGTTGGTCGAATCAAACGCGTCTCCGAAGTTGATTTCGAAGGGATATTGGCAAGAGCCTCGTTCAACCCGATCCGACGGCATATCATTGTGAGTGCGTGAGGTGTGTTGGCCGTCAACGGGCAGCGCGATTAGACCAAGCCGCGTAGAGCGTCTGCTCACCCTTTCGCCTCCCTTCACCAAGACGGATTCCGTCGGCGTTGGCAGACAATATGAGCCCGGGCCAATATGTTGATAACAGACCATGGCCGATCCCCGCGTCAGTTCATCGGGGGACGTCGGGAGTCAAGTGAGGGGGGGCAGCTGGACACGACGGCGTCGAATGCCGCCCGTCAATCTTGGAAAGGATGCTGTCCTGTCCGAGTTGGGGGCCCGAAGGAATATTGTGTCCTGTTTCCATCCATGTTCCGAGCGATCAGTCAAAGAACAAACAGGCCCAGGGCGGCGGGTTCGATGGTGTTTGTCTGGCTGAAAGAGCAGTTCGGTTCTGTTCCGGGCACACGAGGCAGTTGCGAGCTTAATGGCAGGTGTGGTCCATTGGATCATGTGATTGGCTCAGGGAAAGATCGCTTGCGACAGGGGCCAGTAGTGTACAATAGGTAGTCGGGAGGGAGGGAGGGAGGGAGGGACCCCGTTGTTTCCCAATTGGGGACCCCAAGCTCTCTCACTTTAGGAAGGTGCCCTGTCAGGTACCTACCCACTGTACCTACTGCGTACGAAGTGGTTAGGGTGAATAGATAGGTGCACGGGCCCCTTTCTGTCCTGTGGTTGGTTGCTCCTTCCTTCCCCTTCCCTGGCAGAGATTGGGATGGATGGGGCCAGAGCTGTACATAGGTACCTAGTGCGATGTATACATCTCCGTACATGGTCCGTGCAAATGCGATGCTGGCTGGGCAGTTGAGGTTGAGGACCTCCTTCCTTCCATGCATGCATGCATACGGATACATAGGTACATGCATGCACTGTTCCTTCTCTTCCGCCTTGATCATCATAGCTGAGGCCAAAGCCGCCATGAAATGAATCCGTGACCGAATGAATCTTGGCCGTCCTTCCCAGTGTTCATGTTCTTCGTCCCCTTCTTCTGCACACCGGCTGCCAATGCCCCGTTCAATGCGCTGCGTGTGTCAGATGCCGGGTGGGAGGGAGGCAGGACTGACGCACGCAGGTCTCGTCATCAACGAACGAAGTCTGCCGAACGAAGGAGGCAAGGCAAGGCAAGACAAGACATTACAGGGAAAGCTGCGGCTTTGACTCGGTGATTTGGGCGCGCTGAGCTCACCGCACTAAGTACCTACCTACCTACCTACCTACCAACCTTGCCTGGATTTTTAATGAGGTGTCTCGGGACTGAAATCTTCATCTCGACGTTGCAGGCTCACGCCTGCCAGCTGCGGATACCGCGAAATCATCTCATCCCGACTCGACCGACACAAGTCGAGTTGTAGGTATGTCTGTCACCATTTCTACGGAGCGTCCGTCCGTACGGCTGGATGCCGTGTTTGCCTCCCATCCAGACGAGGGCCTCCCCCACTCCCCCTTCCCTCCATCCACGGCGCAGCCCAGTCTATCGGGACTGCTTTGCTGAAGAAGCGAGGGAGGGTGCAATTGCTTTCGTGTCGTCACTCCGCAGTGACAACTCACACCCATCCACACCTCATTTTCACACGGAATCTCACTCCCAGCAGAGATTAGACTTTCTTGCTCGTACACACACAGCGACTCTTTCTCTCTCTCTGTTCTCACCGCTCGCTCACATACTTTCTTAGATCGTGGTAGGTAGCCAGGCCGCCATAATCTAGATGCCTCGCGCCCAAGACCTTGACGTCGTCAGCTGGGGCTGATTGGGCCGGCTTCCCATAGGTAGGTATTTCCTCGCAGGCCGAACCTTCGACGCCCACTCCCCATGTCCCAGCCCCCCTCATTATCTCCCGTCAGCGGCGACGGCAGCGCAGCAGCAGGCCAATGGTCAGTCGACCAGGTGAGGCGAGCAGCTCCCAATCTCCTTTCCTCGCCCATCGGCCGTGCTCTGAATGCTCTTCTTGGAGGCTAGGTAGGCTGGCTGGCTCGCATCAACTGTCTCAATTGGCATCCGACGCCTGATATGTCAGCTCATGTCCGGCAGAGCCTTTCCGTCTTTTTGTAGGCGGTTCCTCTCAAGTTTTGTCGAGTGAGGGCACACGGGGTGGATAGACCCTGGCACCGGTCCACACGCGGCCTCAATTGGTGGCTCGATCGTCGACTACATACTCCGTACCATCGTACAGGTATGTTCCATGCGTGTAATGGCGGCGACCATACGAATGAATGCATAGGTAGTAGTCGAAAGGGGAGGGAGGGGTCACGTCACCCTTAAGAAGGCGCTGCTAAGGCGCCCGCCCGATCCTGAAGATTGCAGCTCAGTTCCAAGCTGGCTGCAGCAGGCGACAGCTCGCCGATCCACATTGTGCGCATCCATCTCCATGCGCCCCGGCCAAGTCTTGGCTCAATGGCAGCCATTCGGGCCAGCGATTGATTGATTCCCTGCACGTCGTGGATAACGTATGTAACGGGGCGGCCTTTGGATGTTCCCATCCCCCCCCTGCCCTGCCCTGCCCTGTCTCCAGGCGACAAGTGGAAAGGAAGGGAAAAACTCCGCCGCGGGTGATTAAATCGACACGAGATGATGGGCTGGCTGGGTACGGTGCGGGTGCGGTGCCGGTGGCCTGCCGAAACAATTAAAACCCGTTGCCTGTCCCCGTGCCGCGTTGTGTTGTGTGCCTGTGTGCCTTCCTTGCCTGTGCTGTGTGGTGTGTCCCGTCCCGTCCACGTCCTGATTGTGCGCCATGCTTTCTCGCGTGCCTAGGTAGTCTTGCATCATAACCATCATCCCGCCCTTTTCGAACCTGGCACAGCATTCGACACACCCGACAGACAGCCAGCTCGACCGGCGACCCGACCGACTGACCGACCGACCGACCGACCCATACAATTCAGCCCGTCCATCAATGTCCTCGACACCCGCATCTTGACCGAGGTCGGATGGAGGAGGAGTTGGTTGCTGGGTGAGCTGCCACAGGTCCGTGTTGGCTTCAGGAGCGGATAAGTACGAAGTAGCGACAGACAGACAGCAGCAGTCAACGAACCCAGCCCGGTCGACCACAGCACAGCACAGCACAGCATTGACATTGGTATTGACCGAGCTTGGATTGGAGGCGGTTGAATTGGACCAACCCGAGACAATTGGGTGTTGTGTTGTCGGTGTCCAACTTCCATCTGGATTGAGAGGCTGACTGACTGACTGACTGACTGACTGACTGACGGACTGACTGGAAGGGCACCTTTTCCAAGTCTTGTCTCTGTCTCTCTGGCCGGCCTTGAATATTCAAGCCCATCTATCGTCCACTGACTCTGACTGAGGCGACCGAGTAGTGGGTGTATGTTGGTTGCACACACACACCTCCTGGCCGTTGCAGCCCAACCCAACCGGCCGCTTCCGCTACCTACCTACCTCACTCAAGTCAAGTAAGTCTCTTGGGCCTACCTGTCTGTTATTTTTCTCTTCTCTACTGTGTCCTACTACGTGATGCCCTCCACCCTCATCCTCAACTTCACTCCAATTTGGAGTTGAGACTGGCTTCTCCTCAAGGCGCAACCAGGAATGAGCACTGCAACCCGGGTCATTCGTTCATTCATTGCCTACCTACGTACCCAATTGACCGCTCCTTCCTTTGACTTGCCATTTCCCTCCCACCAAAGCCCTGTCTGTGTACTTTTCTCCTGCTGTATAGGAAAAAGAATTCGCGCTTTGTGGTTTTTTTCTTCTTTTTTTTCTCTTTTTTTCTTTCTTCCCTTTCCTCTCCCCTTCTCTCACGCGCAATCAGCAAAGGCTCCCTCAGCCAGCCAGCTTACTCCCCTTCTCACTCTCACTCACTCTCATCTCACACTCATCTCACACTCACACCCAACCCCCCCACTCATCCTTCTTCTTCCTCTCACTTCGACACGGGGAAAGCCCCCCCCCCCCCCCACATCGTCAACCACCAACACCATTGTTGCAATACAAGAGTTGTATGTCCTGCACTGCGCACGCAGTGGTGGATTGGCAATCCAACACTCGGCTTCTCAAGTCAAACCAACCAACTGACCAACGTTGTTGCAGAAAAAGAAAACAAGGGGGGATAAAACCACGCTTACCCTCTCCAATCAATCGCACCTCTTGCAATCTTACCGTCCGTCCAATTCTGCCCATGCACTCACTCCCAAAGCGCATCTTCGCCTAGCCACCCTCTTTTCCAAACCACACCACACCACACCATACCACGCTCCAACCTCTCGAATTTCTTCACTCCGACCCTCCAGTTGCTCGGTTGGACTTACGCCTAGCAGCTTCACCTCTCCCACTTCTTCTCCATTCCCAAGGATCCCTCCCCGATTTTGCCGACTTGGATCCCACTCCATCTCTGTCTGCCGAGCACCGCACCACCGTCTGTCTTGCTTGTTCCCGCAGACCGCTTTTATTTACTTCTCGTTTCCATTTTTGGGTGTGGTATCGGGACCGACCCCGTCATCAAGATACCACCCTACCAAGTAAGTCGCACCCTGTTCCTGTTCCTGTTCCTGATTCTGTTCCCTCCCCCAACCTCACCCAATTCATTCATTCTTTTCCCGTGTCACTCGCCTCCGAACAAACCCACCCACTTTACCTTCGCTGTGCCTGCCCTTCGGCACCTGCTGACCCTCAAGATCAGCATTCCCACAGGTCTTCCGCCCCCGTCGAAGCCTGATTTAACTCTAATTCTCACCTACTTTCTGACCTCACCACTACGGTGGTGCGAATTCCACCTTGTCTACTCAAGCAGGTCAGACCCGTGACCTGGGTAACATCGTCAAGTTGACAGACCAAACTCCCCCCACGCCTTCTAACGACCGTCACGAAATTCACGAAATCACGATCCCTTCTGCGCAGCGTCAGCAGCAGCAGCAGCGGAGGCACCCGCGAAACATTACCCCAGATCCAGCTGAGAGACCGACCACTCCCGCCTCGTCCCAACTCTCCCAGCGCACCCTTCGACGTACGTCGCGCTTCGGAGCCACCCCGAGTCCTACACCGCAGCCCGCGCGCCAGCTTCACATCGAAGCCGCCTCGGTTGGTTTCAGTCCCAATCCGCAGCCCGCACCGGCACTTGCGCCTGCACCGACTCTTGATTTCGATTACCCCCGAATTGCCGCGCCCCAAGACCGTCGACAATCACGCACGAGAAGAGTTCTCTCACAGGATCTGAGCGAGGACGACTTTGACCAAGAGTCCTCCGACGAAGCTCCGCAACACCGAGACCCGACATCCCCGTCCGCTCTTTCCCGACGCGAGTCTCACCGCCCTCACCGCGTCTCCAGAAACACGCGCGCCGCTATCCTCTTTGCCCTCGAGGAAGCGCTCCGACAACCTCACCCGTTCACGCCCGACGAAGTCGAAGAAAGCGCATCCATGGCAGACCTGATTGGAGGCGGCGCCACCGCTTCCAACGGCAATGCGTCCACGTCGACCCGCCACCGTCCCACCGGCGCGCCCAACCCCACCAGCTCGCCTTCTGGTATTCGTGGTCCTAGAATGATCATGCAGGAGCGCGCTGCTAGGGAGGCAGCCCGGCAGAGAGCTGAGCAAGAGCAGATGCAGCTGGAGAGACAGCGAGCCGAGCAGGAAGCTCGTCTATTGGAGGAGACTCAAAGGCGGAATGCGGAGCGCCGAGCCGCCGCCGCCGCCGCCGCCGCTACTGGCGCTACTGGCGCTGCCGGAGGAGGATCAGCTGGTGGCACTGCCAACGTTCCCCAGCAGGACCCCGCCTCCCAACGCCGACCCGTGGCCACGGATACCCCACAGGCCCGAACCAACCCGGGAGGAAGCTCCCGCCAGCCCACCACATCCCAATCCCACGCCCGGCACGGTCGAACGGCATCCGTTTCACAGTCCGGCCAGCTGCCCTACAGCACTGCCCCCCAGGCTGGCACCGCTCAACAGCCTCCCAACACCTCGGTTCAGGGTGGGCAGGAGTCCGGCGCTGCGGCATCGAGACCTAGAAATTCCTTCCCTCATGCGTTCGAGCGCTGGGAGACACTGTCAGCTCACTGGGAGGGTCTTACCAGCTTCTGGATCCGGCGCCTCGAGCAGAACAACCAGGACATCGAGCGCGACCCCATCAACCAGGCTCTCTCTCGCCAGGTCACCGACCTTACTGCGGCCGGTGCCAACCTTTTTCATGCAGTCGTGGAGCTGCAGCGGCTCCGTGCCAGCTCGGAACGCAAGTTCCAGCGATGGTTCTTCGAGACCAGGGCCGAGCTGGAGCGCGCCCAAGAAGTCAACGCCATGTTGGAGGCGGCCCTTGAAGAGGAGAGACGTGCTAGAGAAAACGCTGTCCAAGCCGCCATCCAGAAGGAGCGCCAACACTCGGTCAACGACGAGCGCGTCAAGGAGATGAAGAAGGAGCTCCAGATCTCCAAGGAAGAGGCCCGTCGTGCCTGGGAGGAGCTTGGTCGACGTGAGCATGAGGAGCGCGAGCGGACCCTGTCTCTGCAGAGCGGCCAGCCCACCATCGTCGGCGGCGTTCAGGTTGTCCCCATGACCCAGGGCGTCCCTAGCCGCCACGGCAGCTCTCGGGAGCAGCGCGGATACCAGTCCGAGTATGGCGGCCAGCAAAGCGGCTACACCGGGGGGCACTCACAAGCCCCCGGCGGGCAGTCCGCCGCCGCCGCAGAATCCGGCAACTTGTACCAATCCGGCGAGGCGGGTCAGGAGAGTGTCGCTTACACCGGTACTGGCTCCGAGGGCGGATACTCTGAAGGTGAGTACGCTATTGATGCGCAGGGCCAGTTCATTCGCGATCCCCAAGGAAACAAGGTGCCCTTCATTGCTCCGCCTTCCCCTGTTTCTGACGAAGGTACAGAAGAGTATGAGACCCCCGCGACCAATCCTCCTAGCGCCGGCTACCCCACGACGGCCGGAGAACAACAGCAGGCGTACGGCGGTCAGGATTACTCGGGTTCTGGGTACGCCGCACCAGGCTGGGAGACTGTTCCCCGGCATCATCACCCCACACGCCTGAGCGACGTCATGGAGGAGGATGAGCGTAGCCGCGCCAGCAACAGTCAAGTCGGCGCCCGCCACTAGTACTCCCCGGGCCGACATCACTAAGCTCGTGTGGCTATCGATTCTTGTGGTGCCTGCCTGCACACACCTCTTGCTGCTTGCGATGACGGTTTGAAAATAACAGGGGGCTCGGCCTCGAAGAACCTATACTTCTGTTTTTGCGGCTGAAGCTTGTTCTGGCACATGTCTACGGAGACTACCCTCCTCCCCCCGGCTGGCAACGCATACATATTACAACCACTCCACTCCGCGGAGTGTCACTGAACGAGTATTTACGATTTCTCCTTCCTGCACGAACATACGACACAACGGGCGCCCATGACGGTCCACACGTTTATGGGAGCAAGCACCATGGGCAGGCGTACATACACAACAAGGCACTTATTTTGCAGCTCACCTTGGCCCCTTCCCCCCCCTATATTTGGCATAGGGAGAGAAGTCTGCAGGTTTTAACGGGCAGGTTTCGGAACTGTCCCACTCTCTAGACTGGCATTGTTGGACTTTTTTTCTTTTTCTTTTTCTTGGGCGTGACTTGACGACTTCCCAATTTTCGTTCTTGTTTGGCATCACACTTTTTGGCGACCTTTGCACGATGAAGAAGAAAAAAGAAATGGGCTTTTGAGAGATGATGGTTCGGGCAAGCGGGCACGGCGGTTGGCGGTCGGGCATGGCATGAAGGGTCGAGCATCGCAAAGCATTACTTACTGTGTTTCGGGGGGGTTTTTTTCCGGTTTTTTTTGGCACTCGATGGTGATATTTTTTTCTTCCTTCTCACACTCTTCACCTTCGACATCCCCCCCCCCGTCTTCTCTCGAGTGACGTCTCGTGTTATCCAGCGGCACTCCTGTATCCGGACTCGCAAGCCAGTCGAGCCGGTACGACGACTCGCAACCCAGCTGTTGGCACGTTTTGGCAAGACTCTTGTTTTGGAAGAGGGGGGGACCGGGTAATGGGAGAGTTGGGGGAAGGCCAAGAGGTGCAAAGATGTTGAAGCGTCTTGTGGCATCGGGGAATATCTGTTATTGATGGGCCTCGTTGGGAGAGAGGCTGGTAGGGAAGGGAAGGGGGGCCCTTGTATTTGTAGAAAAGCAGAAGAGGTCTCTATGAAAAGCTTCTTTTTTCTTTATTTGATTTCTTTAGAGAGAGATAATTACATTGCCTGAGCGCGGCACATCATACGCTTGCAAAAAGAAAAAAGAAAAAAAAAACCCCTGCTCCATTACTTGGAATGCGTTCTGACTGGGCGATGAGTCTTTTTTTTCTTTCCTTTTTTTCTTCTTATAGTATTTCTTCTACTCTGGCACGGGCTGGAGGGACGAGGGGGAGGGTTCCGTGGACGGGACCCGGCGCCGGATATGAGTGACATTCCTGAGGTCCTTTGGGGGGGGGGGGGGGGATGTATCGTTCGTTCTTCGTCTGGGGGGGTGAGACAGACATCCTACCCTCCTCTGCGGCCGCGAGCATCCCAGCGGAAGCCTTTTCCGGTCTCTCTCGTGATTGTCTCGAGGGGGGGCGGGGGGCGAAGAGGCCATGTCGTGCCTGGGGAGGTTACCCCCTGGGCGACCTCTCTCTCTCTTTCTCTCTCTCTCTCTCTCTCTCTCTCTGTGTGTGTGTGTGTGTGTGTGGGTGTGCAAGGAATTCCGGGCAAGGAATCGCTCTAGCTCACCTCCGTGTAAGACGAGTTTCGATTGTCGACGGAGAGGTGCTGTTGTGTCTGGAAGGGACTCTCCCTGCCATGGTGTGTGTTTTTGATTGATCCATGTATCTCTATAGGTAGCTTGGGTGTGGTCTTGAGTAGCAACCTGTGGGCTTACGTAACGCTCCCGGCATCAGCGTTGACGTTGGCATAGATACCTAGGTAGTTAGGTACATATCTGGCTGCTGAGAGGAGAGTGTGCTGTGTTGGTCTGCAGCAGCAGGAGCGGCCTTACCTTCCTGCCTGCCTGCATGCCTGGTTCGCCGACGGGCCGTGTCGCTGCGCCTTTGATCCCTTGTTTCCTCCTTCTGTCCCGTCCTTCCTCCTTGCTTCTATGGGGGCACCGATCCGCACATTGAGTGTCTACACCATCATGAGCACTTCAATTCCAGACCTGCCTGCCTCTTGGTCCCGATTCTCCTGCTCTGACAGGAACCTTGGTTCTGTATCCCCCAACCGTGTTAGTCGAAATCCAGGAGCCTATACCTTTCAGTCTTCGTCATCGTCCTCGTCTTCGGAAAAAGGACTCGGCCGCGCACCGGGGCTCGAAGCGCGACATGCCCCTCGAAGACGCGGCCATCTCGGCCTTGCGCCGCCTCCAGATCGCCCATATCGAGTCAGCCTGCTCTGCAACGTTTCATCTCTGCGGGACAGAGTCGCCAGTGCCCCATATCGGTGAAGGCTAGGCTAGGCTCGGGTTGCCCGCCCCGGTCTGCAGTCTGCACGAGAACGATAGGCCCGTGATAAGCAGCTGTTGATCATGCCGCTTACGACCGCAGCCTGCTGCTGCGCGCATGCTTGTACGTTGAAGGCGCCATCGCACGAGGCTTCCTTCTGCAGCCTCGGGTCTAGTGCCTCGACGTTATCGTACCTATATAACCCTGCCTCGCCCGAGCACATGCGCCCAACGGCAATGTCTTAACCTGCAACGGTGTAATATCTCAACACGGCAAAATGGGGTCTGCGTGTAGTTCGCACGCACGCTGCGGTGTCTTCTTGGAAGATCCTACCGATGCAGATGTGATAGGAATCGGGGTCAGAAGCTTAACCCTCAACAGTGCGCTCAATCGTACACTGACATATGAACAAGGTCCTTCTTGCTTTCGTACTTCCGGTGTTGGCATCTCATGTCATTGTCTGTCTGGCGTACATCGCTCGCAATACGTTCCACGCCGACCAGTATATGAAGATCGATAACAGGATCCTCGAGAGGTTGGACGGTCAGCAGTCTCCGAGCTCCATCCGCAGCATGGAGTACCGCCAGGTCATTCTCGGGCTGAGCGACCAGCTGCTAATTACGACCTTCGGCATCCTCATCGCCGTCTATGTACAGACGTGCAACATGTCCCTGCTCTGCTTCCAGGTCGGCGCGGAGCTCGCCTTCCTTGTCCTGGGCGTCCATATGAACTGCCTCGTCGCTTTGGGGTGCTACTTCGAGGATCACAGGCGGCAAGCGAGCTTGCGAATGTGGCTCATGGCGATCCTCCTCGTCTTCGTCCTCGCGACCAGCTTCCTCGGGTACCGCACCTATTACAACGACGTGTGGCAGACCGTCGCCTGCGCGATACGTTTCTTCAAGACCAAGTGGCCGTTTTTTTTCGTTGCGTGGCTCGCTGTTTGCTGGTGGGTAACCACCGGCTTTAGCAAGTCCATGTACCAGCTGCGCGACGCACGCTCCGATTTCCCGCGCGTCTACTCACTGGTACACTGGGCACTGAGTGTTGTGTACCGAAACAAGACGTCGAAGAAGAGCCTGGATGAATGGAAAGAATATAAGACAGAAAATATACACGCAAAGTACAGGGAGAGATGCCGCCTGCTCCAGCAGGAGCCGAAACCTCCTTGGTGGGTAACGGCGGCCATCGTGTCCCGGGCCATAGTCGAAGACTTCAGGCAGTCATTGATCTTCATCATGTTTTGGAACCTCAGCTACACGGTCACCGGGTTGTATGATCTAGTGGATATATTGGTTCATGCGCAGATCGATTACACGCCGCTTCTGGAGCTCAAGTTTGGCCAAACCTTGCCTCTTGTCATGTTGATTGTGCTGGTATTTAGCATCATGGAGGCCAGTGGTAAGCTAAGGTGGCCCTATGCTCTTTCTGCCCGCCAAATGATTTTGCTGACACTCCTTCATCAAGGCTCTAGCGAGGCCGGAAACGACTCGTCGTCTCGTACAAACACAGAAACGGAGACTGGAGTGAGTTTGCTTCCCAATTCTCACATACCGACAGTATGGGGGGTTGCTGTTGAGCTGACAAGTCCTCTTCCTTGAAACAGCATCTCGGAGGCACGGAAAGCGATAAGGACTTGAAAACCAAGTTCGACTTGGTGGAAATCGTGTACAGGGACACGCCGAGATGGGTCATCAAGCTGGCGTTCTTCGTGGGGCTCGCGATGACAGCGGGGTTCTTCTGCTTGCTGGTCATCTGTTTCGAAGAAACTATTATCGCCCTTTGTGCGCTGAACCTACTCTATCAGATCGGCCACATTTGCGAGGGGTTCTGGAGCTTTTGGAGGTTCCGGAAAGGGTGTTGCGCATCGGGTTACGCGTGTCGTGACTTTCATGTATCGGGCGAACTGGGCTGGACCCTTGATAGGGATCTGGAACTATCATGTTCAACAAGGATAGGCTGACGAGAATACCCATTTGGCGTGCATACTCGATACACTATCGTCGCCTTGCTTGGTTGCCAGCGAGGGCATACGCTCCAGGCACGATCACGGGAATTAGAGAGCAAATATGTATGAAATGATCTCTGTGGAAGTATACCGCATGATGCGGTCTCAAAGCCTAGGCACGGGCGGCGACTCGTTCGCCATCCAGCAGTGTCATCTGATAGCGAGCTCCGTAATGCAGAGCCCATGTTTTCGCAGCCAGCGACTTGGAGTCGAAGCCGGGCCGATCACCATTCCCAGACCTCCCTTACAACGCCAATACCACTGTCGCCATGAAAAACAGACCAAAAAGAAAATGATTGACGATGACAATAAACCATGAACCTGGGTGGAGAGAACGGGAAAACCCCCCTCATCCCGACTTGAGCGGGCCGAGAGTGCCGTCGCGAAGGACGGCCTGGACGTAGTTGTTCTCGGCGTCCTTCCTCAGCTTCCGCTCGGCGGCCGACTGCTTGATGAGGCGCTCCTTGTCGAGCCTCTTGTTGGCGTCCATGGCGAGCAGCTTCATCTGGTAGCGCACGTCCCTGGTGTGGATGGAGAACCAGCCCTGGTGCGCCTTGCAGCGCTTCTTGTCGCAGATGTTGCGGTCGTCGCCGGCGGGGCGGGCGCCGGCGTCGAGGCCGCCGGCCCGGAACACCTCCCTCCCCTCGTCCGAGGCGAGCCAGTTGGCGAAGGGGCCGACGACGCCGACCTGGTCGAGGCGGTGGTCGTAGCCGCAGGCGGCGTCGTCGAGGTGCTTGGACGCGACGAGGGCCTTGCGGCGGTCGTTGGCCCAGTCGAGGAGCTGCAGCATCTTCTGGCAGAGGACGACCTCCTCGCCCATCTTGTAGCGCTCGGCGGCGGACGTCTTGAGGATGTCCACCTCCTCGTCGGTCAGGATCCCGGGCGCCAGCGTCTTGTTCTTGGACTCGGGGCTCTCGGCTTTTTTCACGAACGGCCGGGGGTCAGCTCCTTCTCCGTCTTCACGGCATATTGGAGGGGGGAGAAAGGAGGGGGGGGGGGGGGGGGGCACATACCTCCGGCGGCCGGGGGAGCGAACGGGCGGGTCTGGACCCTCCACATGCCGTCTTCGGGGTCGACGCCGGCGAGGTCGCTGGTCAGGAGGCCCATGAGCTCCTCCTGCACGAGGCCGTCGCGGGCGCCGCCGTTCTTGGCCGAGGACGACTTCTTGGGCAGCGAGGCGACGGCCTTCTCCCACCACAGCTGCTTGTGCTCGTCGGAGCAGAAGGCGCTCTTCTCGCCGTCGCCGTAGAGGCGGGCGGCCCTGACGCACCTCGCGTGGGAGCACATCTTGCGGAACAGGCTGACGACGTTCCTGCCGACGTCGGTGCAGTTGGGGCAGACGAAGCGCTCGATGAGGTTCTCGCCGACGTCCTTGGAGATGTCGACGCACTCGCCGTGGAACCAGTCCTCGCAGACGTCGCACGAGATCATGAAGCGGTGGTCGTCGGGGCCGCGACAGATGCAATACGGTCCGTTGTCGGATTCCTCGTCGGAGCCGCCGCCCAGCTCCTCCTCCTGGTGGCTGTGGTTGGTGGTGGTGGTGGAGGCGCCGCCGGCCTGCTTCTTCGGTCTGCCGCCGCCTTTGGAAGCAGCAGCAGCAGCGCCGCCGCCGCGGCCGCGGCCGCCCTTGAGCCGCTTGGGCGTCTTCTTGACCGCGGCGGTGCCCTTCTTCTTGGGCCCCATCTTTTGCGGTTCGGGGGGCTTTTCCGTCGTTTCTAGGACGGTGTTGCTTGGGTTTGTCGTTGAGGCGGTAGGGTCTGTTGATGTCGCTGTCGAGGTTGATGATGGTGGGGGGGGAGGATCTGACTCTGAGGAAGGAGGGACCGTTTTTGAGCCTGTCTGCTGGCCCGGAGATGCGGCTTGAGGCGGGACTGAACGGCCAGGCGGCTCTTGGACGGGTGCGTCTGTCATCTCGCGATCCTCCGCCTCGCCCTCCCCTTTCACCTTGGGTTCCACGTCCGAACCCATAGCTAACAAACAGCGACTTCCGACCGTGACCCTGCAACCGAGTTTTAAGCTTTACAAACCAAGAAAAAATGAGATGCAATGAGACTCTCGGACAAAGAAATGTTGAGAGCGCCTTTTACTGTTAGTTTGTGCAGGGGGGGTGTGTTGGAGGGTTGTGAAGCTGAACACTCCGTGAAGTCCTGGCACCGATGAGACCCACAAATTCCGTCGGTGAGGAAGCTCTCTCTCTCTCTCTCTCGGTGTGTCGAGGTGAAGAAGGTGGTGGTCTACTGTACTGGGTTGCGCCGCATCAACTGTTCTTCCGACACATCGTTTTTGTGGAAAGTGGCCCAAGCTCACCGAGAGCTTTTTTTGGATCTTACGATCTTTGGATATCGAGTGACGACCAAGACCTGCCGTCAGTCTGGTATACTGCAACCCAACGACCCCCAATTGCAGCAGCCATGTCCCTCGCAACCTCGAGACTTCTGTGGAAGTCCGCCTCCTCCACGTCGTCGACACAATGCCGACGATGCATCTCTCAAGCAGCAGTTCCTAAGCAGACCCGGCCGACCGCCGCCGCCGCGCCGACCACGTTCCAGACGAGACCCTCGCCGGCGCAGAGGAGGACGAAGACGTACAAGACGGTGGAGGAGGCGAAGAGCAGGTACAGAGCAGGGGTAAGGGGGGGGATTCTCGCCCGTCGTCCGCCCAAAGGGAACCGTATGCGCTGACTGGATCCGGAACGAAAACTCAGCCCTTTTCGTGGAAGGCCGGTGTTCTGTTCGTCGCCACCGGCGTCGGCCTGACGTGGTACTTTGAGTACGAGAAGCAGCGCATGGAGCGCAAGCGCATCGCGGAGGCGACCAAGGGCATCGGGAGGCCCAAGGTCGGAGGGTCGTTCGAGCTGATTGACCAGAACGGCAACAAGTTCACGAGCGAGGACATGAAGGGCCGCTACGCACTGGTACGTTTTCCTTTTTTTTCTGTTCCTTGGGGGGCGCCGCGGGACCGTATCATCATCCGGATGTGGACACTACTAAAGCAACAACCCCCCCACCCCCCACCCACAGGTCTACTTTGGCTTCACGCACTGCCCCGACATCTGCCCCGACGAGCTCGACAAGATGGCGCGCATGTACGACCTCGTCGAGCAGAAGCGGCCCGGCTCGATGCTCCCCGTCTTCGTCACCTGCGACCCCGGGCGCGACAGCCCGGCCGTGGTCAAGGAGTACCTCTCCGAGTTCCACCCCGGGTTCGTCGGCCTGACGGGCACGTACGACCAGATCAAGGCCATGTGCAAGCTGTACCGCGTCTACTTCAGCACGCCGCAGCACGTCAAGCCCGGCCAGGACTACCTCGTCGACCACAGCATATACTTTTACCTGATGGACCCCGAGGGCGACTTCGTCGAGGCGCTGGGCCGCCAGCACTCCCCGACGGCGGCGGCCAAGATCATCCTCGACCACATGAACGACTGGCAGGGCGGGTGGAAGAAGGACTAAAAGGAGGGCGGCGGTTTTGGCGGAGAAGGAGAAGAGGAAGAAGGAGGAGAAGAGGAAGAAGAAGAAGAAGAAGTAGGGGGGCAGTGGAGGCTTGTACCGGCCCGTGTAATATGTACCACCAGCTGCTTCATGGGATAGACCTTTTTTTTTCTCCGAGCAAACCGGCTCCGTGACCACTCAATCACACTGTAATATCACCCGTACACGTTCGGATCCTGCGTTCCTTTCTTTTATTCTTTTTTGTTTTGTTTTTTTGAGTGAAAGCTCTGGTCGTCCTGGGCGACGCCGGCGCCGCGCTGCCGGTGAGAGGTTCACAAAATCAGCAAACCAGCGATTGTCGGGACGGGTTCACCAACAACAAATCCGCATGCATTGCAACGACATGTTTCTTTCGCAGCGGTCTGTCTGGTTCTGAGCCGCCGTCTCATCTCATCGAAGCTGCAGAGAAGCATCCCCCGGCCGCCGGGGCGAAGCTTCGCCGCTAAGATTAGCGAGTGGAGCTGGTGGCAGGGGGGGTTCGGGTCATGCGCGCAGGGGCTGGAGGAGGGTACCTATGGCGGGGAGCTCTACGAATACAGTGCTCTCGAATCGGCCGTCAAGCCGAGCCAAGCCAAGCTGTCCTGTCCCACTGTCCCATAGTGTGTGTATCCGTGCGATTCCACTTCAACAACAATTCATCGCCGCCTCACCTCTCTCACACAGACACAGACACACACACACACTCTCTCTCTCTGTCTTCTTTTTGCAAATCGCATGCTATTGAATTTCGCGCTCTAGAATCAGGATGAGGCAGGCGGGAAGAAGAGCCACGGGCCTCGGCCGGCTTTCGAGGCCCTTCACCACCTCCTCGACGACAACACACGCGACGTCGCGGCTCGCGGCCGCCGGCGGTGCCGGGCTCCGTGGAGGGAGATCCGCGGCTCCGAGCAAAGCCAACGCCCCGGGGCGGGCGTGGTTGGGGTCCGCCGGGACCGCGGGGCCTCAACGGCGTTTTAGCACCAAGAAGCGTGTTTTCGAGGCGGGCGAAACCCCGTCGTTTGCGTTTGCCTTTGAGTGAGTCAAGAACCCCCCCTGATATATGCATATGTATATATGTGTGTGTGTGTGTGTATAAGAAGCAAGATTACATGCATGCACGCTACGGACGAGTCCGACGGCCAAGCGAGAACAGGAAACGGCGACTGACGAGGAAAGCGCAGCATCGACGGCGTCCTGCTGCACGTGGCGAAGCCCATCCCCGGCGCCGCCGAGGCCCTCCGCTACCTCAGCGACAACGGCATCCCCTTCATCCTGCTGACCAACGGCGGGGGCCGGCCCGAGGCGGCCCGCGTGAGGGACCTCGGCGAGAAGCTCGGCGTGGAGCTCTCGGTGGACAACTTTGTCCAGTCGCACACGCCCTTCCAGGAGCTGGTCCACGGGCCCGAGGGCCTGGGGGACAAGACCGTCTTCGTGACGGGGGCCGACGCGCAGAGGTGCCGCGAGATCGCCAGGGGGTACGGGTTCAAGAGCGTGGTGACGCCGGCGGACATCATCCATGCGCAGCCGGACGTGTTCCCCTTTGAGCTGCTGATGAAGGCGGTCTACGCGGGGACGCACGAGCCGCTCCCCAAGCCCATCTACACGGGCAAGGCCGGCGGCGGGGGGGCGGCGACGGAGGCGGAGGCGCTCAAGATCGACGCCGTGTTCGTGTTCAACGACCCGCGCGACTGGGCGCTCGACATCCAGATCATCGTGGACCTGCTCCTCTCGCGCGGCGGGGTGCTGGGGACGTACTCGGGCAGGAACGGCGACGCGTCGCTGCCCGGCGGCGGGTGGCAGCAGGACGGGCAGCCGGCGCTCGTGTACTCCAACGCGGACCTCTTCTGGCCGACGACGTGGCACCAGCCGCGGTTCGGGCAGGGGGCGTTCCAGGCGGCGGTGGCCGGGGTGTGGGGCGCGGTGACGGGCGGGGCGGCGCTGCGGGCGACGACGTTCGGCAAGCCGTTCGCGACGACGTACCGGTACGCCGAGAGGGTGCTCGACGCGCACCGGCGGGCGGTGCTGGGCGAGGCGGCGGCGCCGCTGAAGACGGTGTACATGGTCGGGGACAACCCGGAGAGCGACATCCGCGGGGCCAACGACTACAGCAACGAGCAGACGGAGTGGGCGTCGGTGCTGGTCAGGACGGGGGTCTGGAGGGAGGAGAGGGGCGCGCCGACGCACGCGCCCAAGATGATTGTGGACGACGTCAAGGCGGCGGTCGAGTGGGCGCTGGAGAGGGAGGGACGCCCGACGAGGATTTAGGCGTTTGCCCGGGTGGTGCTTATCAAACCCGACCGCAGGATCAATGCCAGACCCATGATCTTGTACTTGAGTTTGGCTTGGCCAATGAACTTTTTTTGCTAGCAAGCAGGCATTCGCCTAGGGTACCTAGTTTGTGTAGTGATTCGACATTCGACATTGAGGCTAAACAGCGAGGTAGCATGGGCCCCGTGGTGGGACGAAAGCTGATGCAAAGTCGACTACTACTTGGCCTCGAGCCGTCCCAAAGTTGGCAGGTTGGTTCAGGCCATGCATACCCATCTTGGGCCTGGCAGAAACCAAGGACCCCCCCCCCCCCCCCCCCCATGGGCGGACGTCACGTCACATGCAACCAAGTTGCGCGGCCCAAGACATGTCAGAAAGCACATACCAGGGTCGGGAGCTCCCGACTGGACAGGCAGGCAGGCAGGCAGGGGGCCCCTTGACGTCACATTTGGGGGTCTTTTTTTTTTTCTTTCCACGATGCGTAGTAGTGTAGGTAGGTAGGTGGTACTGAGTACCTGTACGTACGTGCATGTGCGCAAAACTGGCGTGCACATGCAGACTTGGCTTTCTCATCTTGGGCCGCTCGAGTAGGTAGTATACGTATAGCGTTAGCCGTCAACCCCCTCATCGGCTGAACTGTTTGCCGGCTGGGGTGTCGGTTCCCGAGTATCGTCTGATTCCTCTGCGAACCATTCATCCACGAGAATCTCCTCCACCGTCGGCCTGTCCCGCGGGTCTAGCCTCAAGACGCGCCTCAGGAACTCGTTATCGGCAGAAGGGATCTCCTTGGTCGACCACCGCTGAAGCGGCCTCTGCGGAGGTCCTTGCCGATTAAGAAAGTGGACGATTTCAAAAGACCCGGGGTCAAGGATGTCGGCGATTGACGGCGGAAACGGGCCAAACGAGTGGTACATGCGCTTCAGAACCGTCATCTCGTAGTCCTCGTCTTCTGGCTTGACCCCTTCCCACCCGGGATCAAAGTGGTGGTAACCGCCCCCGTGCACGAGGCTGAGGATCTGAAGGACTGGTAAGTTGGGTGGAGGAGACAAGGATTGTTGGGGGAAACGTACTGCATTTCCGAACGACCAGACGTCTGTCGGCGTGCCCCAGGACAGCTGCAACATGGCCTCTGGGCTACGCGTAAAGGCAGCGCCAATGAGATGTTGGTGGGCGAGACAAGCCAACGCGAAAAGTGAGGCCATTCATTCATACCTGGCTAGATATACGGCACCTTCGTCTACAGCCCTGTAGAGCTCCTCGACGATGGTGTAAGTCGATTTATGTCCCTTAAGAACCTGGTGGATACTGAAGAGATGCATCTATCTGTACATAGGTGACAGGTAGGATGTAATATGTAGCCACTCCGTAGGTACTGTATGTCGAGTTGGCTGGCTGGTGCATGTGCATGAGCATGAGCATCCGAGCCTGTGGTTGTGTTGTGTTGTGTTGTGTTGTGTTGCAGCTTCCCTAGAAGGCGGTGGAAGTTCTGCGGTTGTTCTTGGTGGGGGAAGGAGCCAACGGTGAGGGACTTGGAGGGAAGGGACGGGACAGGACAGGACAGGACAGGATAGGACAGGGGACCTCAAGATTGGTTGCACTTGCCTTGCCGTACACGTGTTTGCATGCATGGCCATGTACGTACGTACATCGTCGTACATGTACGTACCGAGACCAACGTACCAAGACAGGTAGGTACGAATACACTGACTGTACAAAGTACGGACGAGGGGAAGGAAGGCACATGACTAGGCGGCCGGGTTCCCCACGGCTCGACTCGCTCGCTCGAGCAACGAAACGGTCCAACGGCCTGCAATTCAATTCAATTCAATTCGTCTCCCCACCACCCCTCACAGGAAGTTGATACTGCATGGTACAAGGTACCCACGATATACAGTACGATAACCCCTCAGTCGGTGCCCGATAAGGCTTTCTTCCTATCGCGCACCGTCTTCTTGGCCCCTCCGCGTCACTACCTACGCTAGGTACGCTACGCAAAGCAACGCTACCTACCACACAACCTGCCACTCAGTACTTCTCTTACCTCATCGCAACGAGCAACACAAGGAACACGCACCCACGCAAGCACGCCCGATTCTCCAGCCAAGACCGCTCTCGGTCTCCTCAAGACCTCGCCGTTTTGTCTGTCTGTCTGTCCGCCTGCCTGCCTGCCCGCCCGCCTGCAGTTTCCACCAGACAATAATATCTCACCGCTGCGCATCCCGTCCCGCCTTCTTCGTCGCCGTCATGTCGTCCTCGTCGCCCCAGCTCAACGGCCAACCTCTGCGCTCAGCCATGAAGCCCGACGACGATAACGACAAGTCGTCCTCGGCCACCGCTCCTGGCAAAGGTCAGTCCTCGTCTTAAGCTCGCCCATCCTAACCAGAAGTCTGCAGGCCCCGCGCACTCATCAAGCGGTGTGGTGTGACCCCCCGGTATCGTCGCTGGGCTTTACAAGACTTGGGAGACTTCATGCCTTTGCTAACCTTGTCGCAGTCGTCCAAATCGCCGAGCCAGAGGCCGACACCGCCCCGCCGCCGCCGCCACACCCGCCATCTGCTGAGCACCAGGCTCATCACAAGAGGCAGTACGCCGCCAACATGGCCAAGAGACTGACCGGTCGCATGGGCCTCACCACCTCCTCGTCGTCTCGCTCCTCCCCGGTCCTGGAGCCATCGCAACCTGCATCCTCCGCCGACGATTCTTCACCTGCAGGAGGCCCTGCCCCCGCCACCGCCACCGCCCAGCAGCAGCAGCAGCAACACCACCATCATCATCATCGCCATGGCCAGAAGCACTACTACGAGAGCCAGAAGCTGCTCGCTCAGCTCCATGACTGGCTGGAGCACGAGCGCAAGAAGAAGGCCGCTCGCAAGACAAAGGCTTCATCTCGTCGCCGCTCGCCCCAGTCCAAGCCTAAGAAGGAGCCCTCTCCGGCCCCCGAACCTGCAACCATTGCCACGGCAGCCCCGACGGCAGACTCGGCGGTGCCTCGCCCTCGCTCCGCCTCGATCGATTCCGACTCCAGCGACGTCTCGTTCGACAGGCTGCAGAAAATCATCGAGGACAGCATGGCATCCATGGGCATCAACTCGGTTCCTCAGATGGCCCCCAAGGTCGCCAGGCGCCCTTCCGCCCGTCTCAGGAAATCGCAGTCGCGCAGCCTGCTCCAGAGGACCGCGAGCTCCGACACCGACTACGTCGGCGACGACGTCGTCGTGCCCACCTGCGATGCCGTCCTCGACAACTCAAAGACGCTCAGCTACAGCGGCGGCGGCAAGAGCACCGATGACCTGACCCTCGGCAGCAAGGCAGACGACAAGGAAAGGGCCTGGGCCACGTTCAAGAACGAGATCGTGCGCCTGACCCACACCCTCAAGATCAAGGGATGGAGAAGGGTCCCTCTGGACAGCGGCAACAGCGTCATTGTGCAGCGTCTCAGCGGAGCCCTGACCAACGCCGTTTACGTCGTGTCCCCCCCCGAAGAGCTCGACGAGAAGGTGACGGGCAAGAAGCCCCCGCCGAAGCTCCTTCTGCGCATCTACGGCCTCGAGCATCTCATCGACCGCGAGAACGAGCTCACCGTGCTCCGGAGACTGGCCCGCAAGAAGATCGGCCCCAGGCTCCTCGGGTGCTTCACCAACGGCCGCTTCGAGGAGTACTTCAACTCCATCACCCTCACCCCCCGCGACCTGCGCGAGCCCGAGACCTCCAAGCAGATCGCCAAGCGCATGCGCGAGCTGCACGTGGGAATCGACGTCTTGGACCGCGAAAAGGACGAGGGCCCCGCCGTGCTGAAGAACTGGGACACCTGGCTGCGCAACGTCGAGAAGAAGATCCTGGCCCTCGACGACGGTGTCCGGAGGGGCAACAGCGTGTTCCGAGGCTCCGGCTACGTCTGCGGCGTCGAGTGGCGGCAGTTCAAGGAGCTATACGACAGGTACCGCCAGCTAGTCGTCAACGCCTACAAGGGCCCTCAGGAGATCCGCGAGCGTCTCGTCTTCGCCCACAACGACGTAAGTCCAGCAACAACTATGACAAGAGACAAGAATCCCCCCTGTCGTCCCCCTGAGATGCAGAACAGTGACTTACTGCCCTCTAGACCCAATACGGCAACATCCTGCGCATGCGCCCTGACGACGAAAAGTCGCCCCTGCTGCAGCCCGCCAACGAGCACAAGCAGCTCATCGTCATCGACTTCGAGTACGCGGCCGCCAACGTGCCCGGTCTGGAGTTCGCCAACCACTTTACCGAGTGGGCCTACGACTACCATCACGAGACGCTGCCCTTCCGCTGCAACACGGCCTGCTACCCGACCATCCAGGAGCAGCGCCGCTTCCTCAAGGCCTACGTCGAGCACCGCCCGCAGTTCCCCCACGGCGGCGCCTCCACCCCGCGCCTCGCCGCCGCCGACGTCCCCGCCGGCAGCACCACCCCGGCCCTCCTGCCGACCAGCTCCTCGAGCTCCATCGTCGAGTTCATGCTCGACGCCCGCGTGCCGCAGAACCACTGGAAGGAGGAGGAGCGCCGCGCCGAGGAGGCGACCGAGGCCGAGGTCAAGGACCTGTACGAGGAGACGCGCCTGTGGCGCGGCATCAACAGCGCCATGTGGGTCGCCTGGGGCATCGTCCAGGCCAAGGTGCCCGGCTTCGAGTCCCAGGAGGAGATTGAGCTGCAGGAGAAGCAGGCCCAGAACGAGGCCGCCGCCGCAGCCGGCGACGCAGAGGCAAAGGCCGAGGTCCAGGCGGCCGCCGACGCCGAGGACGAGGGCGACGAGTACGACTACCTGAGCTACGCCCAGGACCGCGCCCTCTTCTTCCTCGGCGACTGCGTCATCATGGGCCTCGTCCGCAAGGAGGAGCTCCCGGAGGACGTGCAGAGCCGGCTCAAGATTGTGGATTTCTGAAGGAGGTGAGCAAGACAAAAACAGTTGGTCAACATACCCAAGCGTCAACTTTTGGTGGGGGGGAAGGGTGGGGGGAGGAGGCTTTTTATTTTATTTTATTTTTTACCTAGTACTAGCAAAACAGTCACAACGTTGGGAAAGAAGCACATCACGCAGCATAGCATAGCACAGCAGAGCAAAGCCAAGTCTTGTTCTTCGTCGTTGTTGGTATTGCAAAGGAAAACGGGGGGGGGGGGGCATCTCATCTTATTTATACCATCGCCGCCGCCAACACGGCGTGTTGGATCTCGAGACCCCGTTCGCGCACTCGCCTCTCTATCTCTTGCCCATGTTGCTTGATAAAAAGGTTTAGAAATCAAAAGAAGAAGAGGTTTCCACCAACATCCTCCCGACGACGACCGTCCCTTTTTTTCTTGCTCTCAGCCCAGCTTGTTGTACCGCTCCCTGGCCCTGTCCTGCACCGTGTTGACGTACTCGGCGTAGCTGTTGGTCGTCTTGCGCTGCGCCAGCTGCGCCGCGTCGCCGAGGTCGCCGCCCTCGGCGCCGAGGCCGACGCCCTCCTGGTACGCGTGCGTCGCAATCACCTCGGTGCGCCCGTCGCCCTTGGCGCCGAGGCCCTGGCCCGCGCTCCAGCCCATCTTGGCCAGCATCCCTGCGCCCTTGGACTGCGGCGGCGGCGGCGGGGGTTGCGGGTTCGCCGCCGCTGCAGGCGTCGTCGTCGTCGTCGCCGCCGTCGTCTTCTTCTTGGTGGTTGTTGCTGCTGCTCCTCCCGCCGGCGCCGCGGGCTTGCCGCCCTGTAGCGGGACCTTGGGCTTCGCCGGCTGGTTAAAGACCTCTCGCCGCTCCTTGGCCCGGTCTCGGTACTGGGGTCCCGATGATTCCTCGCCGCCCCCCCCGGGCTGCTGCTCGTCAGCCTGCCTCGCCGCCATCCTCTTGTCTCGGGCGGCCAGGCGCGGCTTGGCGGCCTTGACTTTGTCGTCATCCGCCACGGCGTTCTTGTGGTTCCTCGACTTCTCATGCGTGTTGAGGTCGTCCAGACTCTTGTATTTCATCATGCAGATCAGGCAGCAGATCTTCTCGCGGTCGACGTACGACACCGCCGCCGCCGCCTCCGCCGTCGATGCCGGGTCTGTTGTTCCGCTGTCGGCCGTCGTCGCTGCGGACACCGATGTCGGGCCTCCGGAGTCCGCCGCAGCCTCGCTGGGCGGCGCGGCCGTCGGCGCCGGGGGCTTTGATAGGCTCGCTCCCGTCAGCGAGATTTTGATCGGGCCCGTTGAAATCGCGTTGGAGCCGGACAGCGGGATCTTCACGGCCCCGCGCTCCTCGGAAAGTCGCTGGTCGGCGCCGCTGTCGCTCCCGGCGGCAGCGTCCGCGGCGCGCTTGCTCTCGTGGATTTCGTCGTGCCGCCTCTGCCAGAAGGCCATTTGGCCAGCCATCGGTACGGATTTCTTGGTTGACGAGGAGGACAGGCTTCCGTCTGCCTTGCGCTTCTTGTTCTTCTTGGACTCTTCGTTCGCATCGGTCTTGCTTCCGTCGGCAGCGGTGCCGCCGGGAGGCGCCTCGGTGATGACTCTCTCGCTGGGGTAGACGTGCGGCTCCCAGTACTTGACGCGGATGGTCGGGTTGAACAGCGGGTTGAACGAGACGCGCTCAATGGCGCGGGTGACCTCGCGGAGTTCAGGCACGAAGACGCCGAGATGGATGGTCGAGACCGTCACGGGTTCCGAGGCAATGGTGAATTCGCGCATCATCTTGAACTTTTTCATCGCCGCAAGAGCGTCCTCGACGGTCCAGAATTCGGCGAAGCCAAAGTTGAAGGACTCGTTGGTATCCTGGTCTCGCATCAGAAAGGTGCGATGCAGTGAGCCCGGCCTGGCGCCGTACCCGGATGCGTCGCCGGTCGGCGCAGTAGACTTGAGCTTCGGCTGGTCGCCGGAGCCCCTCGACGCTGCAGGCCTCTGCACTAGTTGGAGTTTCGCGGCGCCCGCCGAGAAGACATCATCGTTGACCGAGGGCGCCAGCGGGAAGAAGACCAGGATCTGTGAAGGGGTGTCAGCCGCATCACTTTCGCCGGTCAGCAGGTGCCGGTATTGCGATGGATCTACCAAGGTTAGTTAGCACGGGTGCCCGAGCAAAGCACGCAATTGACCGAGACGCGGACGGCATACCTGTAGGCGGGCCACCGCAGTTTTTGCAGCGGTTTCTCGTTGCGTAGTTTGAAAAGTCGCACGTGGGACAGTTCCAGTTGGGGGTTAGGCCGGCGCGACCGTCCCGCTCGGCGTCGTCGCGGTTCCTGGCGTAATGAATATAGACGGAGGTCATGCCGTCGGCGTCGCCGTCCACCAAGCCAGCAAAGTCAAGCACCAGCTTGGGGTAGTTCTCCTTGACGAAGTCGATGGCGTTTTCGACGCTGTCGAACTGGACGAAAGCACGGCGTTGGCCTGAGATGGGGGTCATGAGCGGCTGGCTGCGAGAGGGATGTCAGGCGGGGAGGTCCTTACCTCGTCCAGAAGGGAGGCGAATGTCGACGGCTGGATACCGGTCAAGACGGGCTTGTCCGAGAAGGCAGTCTCTGACGTCGTCCAAGGACAGGCCGGTGGGTAGGCCTTCGAAGATCACAGTATCACTGGGAGCACCAGCTTGTCGAAGAGGCGATGCAGAACGATCGCGACGAGGATAACGAGCTGGGCTGCCACCTGGAGAGGTGGAAAGATGACGAAGATCCTCGTCAGGACCATATCGGGCATCGTGGCGGCGAGGGCCATGGTCGTGGTAAGAGCGAGGGTAGCCCCGGCCACCTCGATCGTGACGACGTGGTCCGCGGTCGTGGCCGTCATGTGGGTGAAGTAGCGGAGGGTCTTCATGACGGCGATCCAAACCGTCATGCCCAGGACCGCCTTGATCTCTCGATCCAGGACGTGACTGGTAGGTCTCGGACGACGGTCCATGGTAGTAGCGGTCGTATTCTCTGGCGCGGTAGTCTGTGGCGGCGTCACGGTCCCAGTGGCGATCCCGAGAGCGATCGGGGTCGCGGTGGCGGGCGTCCTCGGCGGCGTAGTTGTCGTCGTCGACGTCGTCGTCGTAGGACAGCTCGAGGTTATTTCTGGGGGGAGACCTAGAGGGGTCTCGTCGTCCCGTGGGGAAGTTAGCGGAAGCTCAAACCAGCCAGACGTTCTGCAGATGGTCATGTCCTCCGCAGGCTCAGCTTAGTCTCTTTACCCTGCCGCGTCCGATGGGCGTCGTTGTGTGGATGATGATGATGATGGTGGTGGTGGCTATTATGATCTCGCAGAGGGGATCTTTGTCGATCGTGAGGTCCCCTCTCGGTCGAACGATGGGTGCCCTCGTACATGGTCGCAGATCGCAGTAGGCACGACACGCGGATGGATTCCGAGGGAGATGCGTCCGCCTCTATAGAGTTTTTGGCGGTTTCGGCGGGAAATAGAAGGAAGAAGAAACGAGGCGAGTCGAGTCGAGACGAGGCGCGCGCGGCACTGAGCGCCCCCGGAACCGAGGCAAGCGGCCAGACCGTGTGCCTCTTTTGGTCTTTCTTCTTTTTTTCCCTTTTGTTGCTTCGACTCAGCAGCGGATTTGTTTTTTGGTGGAACAAGGATGCCTAGCCCCAGTGCGTCGGAGGGCGAGGTTGAAAAAGAGACGATACGATGGATGGATCTGATGTTTGTTTGCTTGGGCCGGTCGAAGCAGGTCAACCCTGGCCGCCCTGTACTGTTCGCACGCAGTCAGGTACGGAAACAGCCTTACCTTATCTGGTCTGGCTGCTTAGTCATGCGGGGCGGTTCGCGATAACGGATTGCATGTGATTACCTAAGGTGGATGGGTAGGTAGGTACCTCTCTGCCATATCTGGACACAAAGTACATGTCGTCGCTCCCCTGTAACACCCAAATCCAGTACCTACCTACCTAGGCCAGTCAGTCACTGGAGGGACTTAGTAACTACCTATCCGTACATGCTGCCGCATAGCTGCCCGGGCGAGGTGAAGCCGGCATGGTTTGACGATGAATTGGCTTCCCTAGTGAGCCACATTTCAACGGTAACAAGAGTCTGTCATCACCCTCGTCCGCTTTGAGATACAGGAAGATCGTCAAGTCACTCTCTCACTCGCTGTTCGCGGGAAAAGGAAGACACACCCACCACATACCCACCCTCAGCATCGTCTGTTATCCAGCCAGCCAGCCAGCCAGCCAGCCCACACGCCAAAGCCGGATCACGCAACCCAACGCGACCCAACGCGACCCAACGCAATGGAATCGCAAGTCTGCGGGCCGTGGGAGGCCTCGGAGGGCCCCTGCTACGTCGCCCTCACCTACGACGTCCTGGACGCCGCCGCCGTCATGAACCGCGTGCGCTCGCCGCAGGCCGGCGCCATCGTCCTCTTCTCCGGCACCACGCGCGACAGCTTCGGCGACAAGCCCGTCAAGGAGCTGCAGTACAGCGCCTACACCCCGCTCGCCCTGCGCACCATGCTGTCCGTCGCGCGGCGCGTCCTCAACAAGCACGGCCTCAAGGGCGCCGCCATGGTCCACCGCCTCGGCACCGTGCCCATCGGCGAGGAGAGCATCCTGATCGCCGTGTCGTCGCCGCACAGGCAGGCCGCCTGGAGGGCCGGCGAGGAGGCCCTGGAGGAGTGCAAGGCAAAGGTCGAGGTGTGGAAGCGGGAGGAGTTCCACGGCGAGGACGGCGTGTGGAGGGCGAACCGGGACGGCATCGCCGGGCAGAAGGTCGCCGCCGCCGCCGCCGAAGACGACGCGGAGAAGGACACCGGGGGCCAGGCGCAGCAGCACCAGCAGCCATGATTCCGCGGGCCCTCGTTTAGAAGACGGGGGGGCCCTTTGCTTGTCAACAATCAACCCTTAACCATTCATCATATCCAAGAGAGAGACAGCCCCAAAACATTGCCGAGTTCGGCCAGTATATCTGAATACATACATACAATACACCCTTTGGCCGGCTGCCAGTGACGACTTGACTAGGTACCAACTGACGGTGGCCACCGACGGAATGCAAAGAGATGGAGCGCATGCCGGGTCTCGGTCGCGCGTGTGTAAATCATGCAAAAACGCTGGAAACCGTCGGTCGGGGGGGGGCAAGGCTCGGATCTGGATAGCCGGAAAGCCAAGGCCCGGTAATGCCGTCGCATTCTTCACCGCGGACGCTGCATTGCTGTAGGTCCGGCTCCGAGATTGCTTCGTTCTGCCATTGAGGCCTGGCACCATCCATCCATTGGCCGCAGCACCTCTACCAACATTCCCCGTCGTGTGTCACCGAAAGCATTGGGAAAACAAGTCTCGGCATGTTTGTTGACCTCGTCACATGGCGCTGAGGCAGCTGTTGGCGGGCGCGGAGAAAAAAAAGCCACCTCCATTCTGGACACAAACTGTTTTGCCCCTTGGCGGCCCCAAGAACCTCCATTCTTCTTGGTCGTCTTCTGCCCCCCCCTTCTCCTTCACCACATCGACTGATTCATCTCGAGCTGTAAACAAACAGACGAGCAAGCGCCGAACCGGAAGATTGCGGGGCCAAGATTCCAAAATGCCTTGTGCTGAACTCGCCACCGCCCTCTCTCTTTGCTCGGAACGGGCACCAGAGTGTGCCGTCTCAGCATCTCCCGGATGAGCCAAGCTCTTAGGAAGCCATCGTCGCTTCGTCTGGCGCGCGCGCGCTGGATGTGATGGAACCCCCCCCTCTTAACCGTCTCGGGGCTGGCGCCGTTCGTGTTTGGCCCTCGGTATCGACAAAAGAGGCATCGCACTCTCCCCATGTGGCGCAACCATTTCCCTGCAGGCTAGCTCCAACGGTCCAAATTTCAGTCCCAGAGACGGGTGCTACATACGCTACCTCGTAATTTCGGCCGAGATGCGAGCTCTTCCCCCCCCCCCCCCCCTCCGCCGGTCCTGTCAGGACAGAAAAGGCAGTGTGGTCCCGACGCTCGTTTCTGGGCGGGAGTATCGCACTTGCTTTCTTCTTCCTTCTTCTTCTTCTTCTTCTTCGTCGTCGTCGTCGAGTTTCCACGGTTCATGTACTGCTGCGAGTTACATAGTGATTGTTGTCAGAGCCAGCGAGGTCTTGGGCGCGCGGGTCCTCGCCGAACCTACCGAGGATGAGGTTATCCGGGGCCTTGGCCCTCTTGGCCGCGGCGCACGAGGGCGCCTCGCAAAAGGTCGTCTCGGCCAGCTTCCACCGGGTGCAGTACCCGCCCGACCTGGTGCAGGTGACGCGCCGCAGCGACGGCGGCACCCTCAACCTCGCGGCCCTCAACAACATCACGGGCGGCGGGTACTACGCGGCGGTCCAGGTCGGCACGCCGGGCCAGAAGTCCATGCTGCACATCGACACGGGCAGCAGCGACACGTGGGTCCTCGACAAGCAGGCCGACCTGTGCACGAGCCGGTCCCTGCAGCGCCAGTACGGCACGGGCTGCCTCGACACCTTCAACTCGAGCCGGAGCTCCACCTTCAAGGTCGTCGGCGCCAACGGCTTCGACATCACCTACCTCGACGGCAAGCACATCCGGGGCGACTACGTCCAGGACGTCGTCAGCTTCGACGGCAAGACCATCAGGGACCAGCAGCTGGGGCTGGCCGTCCAGACCACAAAGGCCGCGGGCCTCCTGGGCCTCGGCTTCACCGAGGCCACGACGGCGCAGCGCGGCTACCGCACGATCCTCGACAACATGGTCATGCAGGGCCAGATAGGCCGGAAAGCCTTTAGCATCTGGCTGGTACGGACAACAATCCCAGTCTCTTTCTCTCTCTTAAAAAAGAAAAAGAAGAAAAAAAAACCCTCCCCTTGCCTTTCGCTAACCGTTGGGAAACACCTTTTCTTTTTTGCAGAATGACCTGTCTTCGGCCGAGGGGACCGTGCTTTTCGGGGGCATCGACACGGAAAAGTACATTGGGAAGCTCATGACGCTCCCGCTCGTCAACGACTACTACTCGGGCAAGGTCACCAGCTACAGCGTGGCCCTGACGGGCGTCGCGGTCGAGGAGCCGGGCCAGAAGCCGGAGGAGATGGCGGCGGCGGCGGCGGCGGCGGCGGCGGGGGGTCCGTTCGGCCCCTCGACCGTGCTCGACTCCGGGTCCACCGTGTGCCTGCTCCCCGACAGCCTGACCAAGGCCGTGTGGGCCAAGTACGGCGTCGTCGACGCGGGGTACGGCATCGTCGACTGCGCGTGGGGCGGGGCCCGGGGCGACGGCCACGCCATCGACTTCGAGTTCAACGGCTCCGGCTCCGGCGGCGGCGAGGTCCGGGTCCGGGTGCCGCTGGAGGAGATGGTGCTCGACAACCTCGGCGGCAGCGGGGTGGCGGGCCAGCTGTCGGGCGTCGCGCCGTTCAACCGGACGTGCATGTTCGGGATCCAGAGCAGCGCGGCGTTCGGCGTCGAGAGCGACCGGTTCGCGCTGCTGGGGGACACGTTCCTGCGGAGCGCGTACGTCGTGTACGACGAGGCGAACCGGCAGGTGGGCGTCGCGCAGGCGAACCTCAACGCGAGCCGGTCCAACGTCGTCGAGCTCCGCGCCAACGAGACGGCGCTGCCGACGGCCGCGGGCGTGGCGAGCCAGTGGGGAGGAGGCGGGACGGCCGCGGCAGGGGGGGGCCCGGCGCGGACGGCCACCGGTACGGATGCCACGCCGCCGGCGACCACCGCGACGGCGGGCGGCGGCGGGTCTGCGGCGCCGACGGCGAGCGAGTCCCCGAACGCGGCGGCGGCGGCGGTGGCGGCTTGGGGGCCGGGCGGGGTGTTGGTCACGCCCTTGGTGACTGCGTTGGCCGTGGCGGGCGCGGTGCTCCTGGCGGTCTGAGTGCCATGGCTTCTTCTACCTTGCTTTGTCTTTGGTATACAGTTATTTGGCACGTCGTCAGGGATGTTGGTTCCTGCCGTGAGTTCATTCGCATTGCGAGCGGAGTTTTAGGGGGTGGGAAGCATCTTGTCCGGACTGCCAAAAAACAATGGGAGAAAAACACACTCAATGTATAATCCTAATAGCCGTTATCTTTTTTTCCCCTCCCCGTTCATTAGTATTTGATGTGGCCTCTTCCCAAAATCGTGGCATGATTCAGGTCATCGTCCCAAGCTGGCGGTGCGTGGTCGCGGTGTTGGAGTTCATCAGCCCGCTGGTCGACGTGTGCGCCGGTGGAGCGACCGCATCCGAGGCTTTCCGAAAGGGTTTTATTTTTATTTATTTATTTTATTTTTTACGTTTTATGCATCCTGTTTTGCAGCATTTTCCCCTTCGCCTTTTTTCCCACTCATTCTTCCATCCCCGAAGTCGGCTTTCCCCCCATTGACTCACCCATTCTGCCCTGTCATTTATTCACCAGAGGTAGCAAACCCGGGGCTGAACTGAACCTTTTTATTTTATTTTATTTTTATCAAACACCCCTGTCTTGGACCGATTCTTCCCTCGAAGCCCTTCTCCAGTTCTTCAACTTGAACGACCCGTCTGCTTATCTGCCCCTCCTCCATACGAACCCCTCCAAGGAGAAAGGGGGGGAAAGGGAGAGAGAAAAAAAGAAGAAAAAAAGAGAGAAAAAACACGGACCAGTTTACTTTACCCCCTCCACCCCACTACACTCTCACTGCCACTCTCACTCACTCTCACTCACTCACTCTCACTCTCACACACACACTCACACACACTCTCCCACTCGCTCACTCATACGCGCCGCACTCAACCACAATGGCCGCCAGCGTCACCTCGGTCGACCTCGCCGGCCTCAAGAAGATCGGCCAGGGCAAGGTCCGCGACGTCTTCGAAGTCGACGACAAGACGCTGCTCTTCGTCGCCTCCGACCGCGTCTCGGCCTATGACGTCGTCATGAAGAACGGCATCCCCGACAAGGGCGCCATCCTCACCCACGCCTCCGTAAGTGAAGTGGTCCCCCCCGTCCAGCACCGTTCCACCTCCATCTCTCTCTGTTTTTTTTTCTGTTTTTTTCTTCTTCTTTTTTTTATAAAAAAAAAAAAACCACCCCTCTTCCTTTTCCTTCTTCTCCTCCTGTGCTTCCCCCTGCTAAAGCAAAAGCCCCAGGCCCACTGGTTCAAGGTCCTCTCGGACCGCGTCCCCGGGCTCAAGACCCACTTCCTCACCCTCGACCCCCCGCCCGGCCTGTCCGCCGCCGACGCCGCCCTCATCAAGAACCGCGCCATGCAGGTCCGCCGGCTCAAGGTCATCCCCCTGGAAGCCATCGGTACGTAAATCTCTACCTTTCACTCCCCCTCCCTCCCTCCCTTCCCCATTCTACATTTCATCAAAACGAAACAGCACCCTCAGCTGACGACCCGGCCCCCCCCCCCCAAAAGTCCGCGGCTACATCACCGGCTCCGCCTGGAGCGAGTACAAGGCCAAGGGCACCGTCCACGGCATCCGCGTGCCCGAGGGCATGCAGCAGTCGCAGGCCTTCCCGACGCCGCTGTACACGCCCAGCACAAAGGCCGAGCAGGGCGCGCACGACGAGAACATCCACCCGGACGAGGCGGTGCGGGTCCTCGGCGGCGACGCGGCCCTCGCGCGGCGCGTCGAGGAGCTCGCCCTCGCGCTGTACTCGGCCGCGCGCGACCACGCCCGCGAGCGCGGCATCGTCCTCGCCGACACAAAGTTCGAGTTCGGCGTCGACCCGGACACGGGCGACGTCGTGCTCGTCGACGAGGTGCTGACGCCCGACAGCAGCCGCTACTGGCCCGCCGAGGGCTACGCCGCCGGCCGCGACCAGGAGAGCTTCGACAAGCAGTTCATCCGCGACTGGCTCGTCGCGCGCGGGCTCAAGGGCAAGGAGGGCGTCGAGCTGCCCGAGGACGTGTGCCGGGCCACCGCGGACAAGTACAAGGAGGTGTTCCTCAAGCTCGTCGGCAAGTCCTTTGACGAGGTCGTCGCGCAGTCGTGAGATGGGGCTGATGTCGGTGAAGAGCGCGGTTCAGGACGGTGGTTTCTTCTTTTTGGTTGGTTTTGTTTCTTTGGGGGTTTTTTTTTTGGTGGGTGGTGGTCTTGCTGTGCCACAGGTTTGATGCTGGATTGTTCGCCTTGCGGCCGGTTTAGCGCGGAGGAAACGAAAAATAAAACAAAAGTAAACAAGACTGTCATCAACTGTCGTTGGTGTTTGTATTCAAGTCCCGCCACCGTGGGGCCGCGGTCTCGTCTAGCTCTAAGGGGCATCTAGCACACCCGTCTACGCGTCCAGCTTCAAGCGGCCCAGCACCGCGTCGATCTTTCCGAGCAGGATCTGGTAGTTGATCGCGTCCGACGCGAACTCGTCCTCGGCCACCTCCCCGCCCAGCGTCTTGAAGCCCCCGTCATCCTCGCCGCCGTCCTCCGCAAGAGGCACGGCGGGTGCCACTTCCCGAGGGGTGGCGGCGGCGGCGGCAGCAGCAGCAGCAGCGGGCTCGTCCTTTTCGTCGGCCTGCCGCTCGCTCTGCGCGGCGAGGGTCTCGGCGACGGCGGCGTCTATCTCGCCCTCCTCGTCCATCATCTCGTCGAGATTGGCGTCCTCGAAGCGCAGGCGGAAGCGCTCGCCGAGGTAATACCGGATGTCGTCCAGCAGCTCGATCGTGTCCGTCTCCTGGCGGTCCCTGATCCTCTCGGCGCTCTCCTTGATGAGCTCGGCGAACTCGGGCTCGTCGATGTAGTCCTCCAGCCGGTCGGCGAGGTACCGCGCGGCAAACTCCTCGAGGCGCTGCACCCTCAGGTCCCAAGCGGCGTGGATCACGTCGTAAATGTTGACGGGCTCCACCTCCTCGGGCTGGCCCTCCTTGTCCGCCGCCGCCGCCGCCGCCGCCGGGGCGTGGGTGCGGTCGGCCCACACGTTGGCGTTGCCGCTGCCCAGGGTGCTGATGGCCTGCGCCGCCTTGGTCTTGAGCTTGTCGAGGAAGAGCATGTCGGCCGTGTACAGCAGGTCCAGGGCGAGGTCCAGCGGGCAGTCGACCTTTTCCGTGTAGAGGAAGGTGAGGACGATCTCGAGGACGTCGGGAGCACAGTCCACGCTGACGACGTGGAGGTGTTCCGAGCCCTGCGCCTCCTTGAACTCGCTCGAGAACATGGTCTCGAAGTACGGGCTGCGGATGATCATCGCCTTGTGCACGGGGTACACCACCGACTTCCTGGGCCTGCGCTTCGGCCCGTCGCCGTTGGGGGTCGGGCCGAGGGGGATGCCATTGAGGTGCACGACGTTGTTGTCGTCGTCGTCGTCGTCGTCGGCGCCGTCCGCGTCGTTGTCCGTCTCGTCGCCCTCGGGCTCGTGCGCGCAGAGGAGGCAGTCGGCGAAGATGGAGTTGTCGTGCCGCCACTTGACGTCGGCCAGGCGCTTCGTCTCGACGACCATCTTGTGGCCGAGTACCTTTTCGCGGTAGAAGCGCTCGACCTGGCCCTGCGCGCGCTTCACCTCGTCCTCGTACCGCTGGCGAGCGAGGCGGCGGTCGTTGCCGGCGAGGATGGCCTCCCAGAGCTGGTCGATCTCGAGGTGCTTGCTCAGCTTGTCGATGCCGGTGAGGACCTCCTCCTCTGTCACGGTGCTCCGGGCGTTGAGCACGTCCCTTGGGACCTCGCCGAGGTAGAGGTAGCGCAGGGCGACCTGGAAGGACTCGAGCGGCAGGGTGGGCGGCAGCCTCCAGGTCGTGGTCTCGGGGGCGTCGGCCAGCTTCTTCCTGAAGTAGGGCGTCCGCGCCGCCAGGAGGAACTTGTGCAGGTCGAAGGACTGCGCCGCGGCGATCAAGCTGATGTCGGCCGTCTTGGGGACGTGCTTTGAGAGGAGGCTGGTGATGTGTCCCGCCCAGGGTTGCAAGGGGTCCGTGGATTTGGAGTAGTCGTACTCTAGGAGAAGGTTCCGTATCTTGTCATTGAGGGCGTTATATATGCACCGCTCGCCTTGGAACGTGTTTCTCTCGGCCAGAGCACCTATTCACAACCTCTCATCAGCGACGCTCCTGCTCAAGCATGGGGTGAGACTCACCCGAATCCAGGAGCAGCTTTACGAGCTCCAAGTGACCACAAAGGCTGGCCTTGACACCGGGGTCCGGTTAGCGACATGCCAGCCGTGTCGTCCTCTCCGGTGACACTCACAATAATCAGAGGGGTGTAGTCAAAGCGGTCCTTGCCGTTGATGTTCACACCCGCCGAGATGAGTTCTTGACACGTTTTCAAGTCACCCCTTCTGCAGGCCAGCAAGAAGGCCTCGAACTCGACCGACTGGTCCAAGGGGTTGTCCTCTCTCAGGACGCCATTCTTGATCAATTCTTTCTCGTTTTTGAGCTGTATTTCGAGTTCGTCTTTCCGAAGCACCATCGTGAAGGCGGGTTGCCAGGAAGAACAGCCCAGCAGTATCTATGGCCAGTATCCCAGCAGAACGAAACCAAAAGGAGGGAATGCACCAAAGAGGGGAAATAAATATCCCAGATAATTGCCTCCGGATTCGAACGCAATCAAGGAGGAGGACGAGATTGATCAGCATGTCTGTCTGTCTCTGGTCAAGTCAAGTCCGATAAGTCCATGTTCCAGCGACTCGACTCGACTCGACTCGCCTCCGCACGGACCACGTGAGAGATTGGGTACTAAAGTACCTACCTACCTACCTACCTACCTAGGTACCTACGGAATAATAGTGTACAGGCAGGTACCTCTTTCCTTACGTGACTGACGACTGGCCGACGGCGGTCCCTCCTTCCCATTGTGCATCATCATCGGCCGCCCCGCTTATCGACCCCTCGGTGACCTTATCGATAAGAGATATCCCGATCGGGCCGGAGGAGTGGGTCCCGGTGACGCAGGAAAGGATTATCTCAGATCCGGGCACTAGCGCCGTTGCCATGGCATCGGACCCCGGTTGTTTACCCAAGGGAGCTCCATCCTGTTAGTGCCCATGCAACCAGCAACCAGCCTTCGTTCACCAGCTTTGACTTGCTGTGCACCTTTCCCGGTCAACCACCACCAACAAGCTCCGATACTAACAACAGCAGGTTCGCGACGCCGCCTTCAACCACCTCTCAACTTCTATGGATACAAACAAAGATTCCCTCTAACCAATTTCATTGCGCCTTGTGTCCAACATGACTTCAGAGGCGGATAAGTACGAGGTGCTGGAGAAGATCGGTATGCACACCCATTCACGCACTCTTCACCACTCACCCCCCCGTGATGTGATGTGATGTGATGCGATGCGATGCGATGGAATCCCCCATTCCAACAACTCCCCGACTGACGCATGCAATCAAACAGGCCATGGCTCCTTTGGAGTGATCCGCAAGGTTCGGAGACGGGTCGACGGCCTCGTCATGTGCCGCAAGGAAATCAGCTACCTCAAGATGTCGCAAAAGGAGCGCGAGCAGCTCCACGCCGAGTTCCAGATCCTCTCTACCCTCCGCCACCAGAACATCGTCGGCTACTACCATCGCGAGCACCTCAAGTCATCACAAGACCTCCACCTCTACATGGAGTACTGCGGCAACGGCGACCTGGGTCGCGTCATCAGAGACCTCGCCGTCAAGGGCCAGCGCGCCCAAGAGTCATTCGTCTGGAGCATCTTCTCGCAGCTGGTTACTGCCCTCTACAGATGCCATTACGGCATCGACCCCCCCGAGGTTGGCAGCAACGTGCTCGGCCTCTTCAGCACCGCCTCCAAGCCCAAGCCGCCCCCCGGCACCATGACCATCCTCCATCGCGACCTCAAGCCCGAGAACGGTACGTTTCGTCGCCCCGCCAGCCGACGTCGTGGTTTTTTTCTTCTTTTCCTTTTCCTTTTCTTTTTTTGCTGATTACAAGATTAGTCTTCCTGGGCGAAGACAATTCCGTCAAGCTCGGCGACTTTGGCCTGTCAAAGATGATCCAGTCTCACGACTTCGCCTCCACCTACGTCGGCACGCCCTTTTACATGTCGCCCGAAATCTGCGCTGCCGAGAAATACACCCTCAAGTCCGACATCTGGTCTCTGGGATGCATCATCTACGAGCTCTGCGCTCGCGAGCCGCCCTTCAACGCCAAGTCGCACTTCCAGCTCGTCCAGAAGATCAAGGAGGGCAAGGTGTCGCCTCTGCCCAGTTGCTACTCGAGCGAGCTGATGGGCACCATCAAGGACTGTCTGAGAGTCAACCCCGACCACCGCCCAGACACCGCCCAGCTCCTGAACCTACCGGTCGTCCGTCTGATGCGGAAGGAGAGGGAGGTCGTCGAGCTCAACAAGGTCATCAAGGCCAAGGAGGAGTCGCTGGCGCGTCGCACCAAGGAGTTCGAGGACAAGATGGCCGCCTTCGAGGCCGACAAGGCCTCTGTCCGACAAGAAGTCGACAGTTCGCTGCGGAGAGAGTGGGAGGTCAAGGCCCGTCTCGAGATCGACCGGCAAATCAACACGGAAATCGAGGCCCTCCGCAAGAGGTTCGAGAGCGAGGTGCAGGCCCGCGTCGAGGCGGAGCTGCAGAAGAAGGCCGTCGAATCCGCCCAGGCGCAAGACCTCGGCAGCTCCCTGACAAAGTCCGAGTACCCGCGGTCGTCGGTCGGCAACGGCAGCGGCGACGAAGAGCTCTCGACCTCGACCGACCTCACCGACGTCTCTTCCGACAGCCCCCTCACGAACAAGAAGGCCACCCGCACCCCCTTTGGCCGAGCCCAGACCATGTTCGTCGGCGGCATGGGCACCCCCATGGACATCGAGATGGCGTCTCCCTCGCCCATCAACATTGCCTCCCTATCGCTGTCTCCCCGACGCACCGCCGCCACCAGGGTACCGAACCTCCACAGCGGCAACATCTTCTCCGAGAACGCCGGCGGCGCGTCGAGCGATCCCATGTGGGACCTCCACCGCGACACCATCAGCATCGACTCGGACGACGAGGACGTCGTGCCCTCGCCGACGCGCAACATCAAGTCGAGGCAGAACCCCTTCACCTCCAAGGACCGCCCGGTCCTGTCCTCTCAGAAGTCGGTCCCCGCGACCCGCGTCAAGCCTCAGTTCTCGGCGACCGGCCTGAACCAGAACAAGACGCTGCCCACCCTGCCCAGCATGGCCTCCAACCCCGACCTGGGCCGCGGTCTCCGCGAGCGGAACCAGTCGTCGTCGCCCCACCGCCGATTGAGTAAGATTCCCTCGGCGGCCAACCTGACCACCGCCGCCGCCGCCGCCGCCGGCACGGGCGGCAGCGAATCCCCCGGCAGCCTCTCCCGCAAGAACTCCACCAAGAAGGACCAGGAGCCCCTCGGCAAGCTCGCGGCCAAGAACAACATTAAGGGCAGGACGCTGGTCGAGCTCCAGCAGGCCCGGGCGGGCGGCCGCCCGCTCTCCGCCGTCATGTCGGGCGGCGAGAACGTCAGCCCCAAGAGGGCGTTCAAGGACCGCATCGCGGAGCGCCGGGCCAGCGGCGGCGAGCCCGTCGCGGTGTGGGACCCCGAGCGGGACGAGATGCCCAGCCCGTTCCTGGTGCGACGCAAGCCCATGGCCAGAGTCTGAAGATGATTTTTTCTTTCTTCCCTTTTCTAATCGGCATAAAAAAACACGAGCGGTTGGGTGGCGAAGATACCAAAGCATGCATAAGAGTCATTCATAGGGTGTTGTTTCTGTTTGTTTTTTTGTCCCCCCCCCCTCTCTCTCTCTTTTTCTCTTGGCTGTTGCCATTGACTCTCATTATCATCCCCTCTCCTTTGTTCGATCTGGCGGTATCGCCAAAGAAGAAGAAGAAGAAAAAAGTTGAAGGCCGACTCAGATGGAGGTAATTGTGGGTGGTTTTATTCACAATATTCCTGGGTCCCGGTGATGATCCGACGGGACTCTCGAGTTACGCACACTCACACACACACACACTTATGAAGATGATTTTCAGAAGGTGTTGGATTGGGAAGGAATGGTGTTGCCGGACTCGGCTGGGGTTGTCATTTTACAACATTGCAGACGTTTTCTTCACCGGCGTTGGGTAGATTGATTGATTGATTGGTTTTTGTTTTGTTTTGTGGTCGGACTACTTTGTACAAGTTGCATCATGGTCGCAAGGTGTAGTTTTATTACGGACGACAGAGAGGACAATATCCATCTTTTCCAAGCATCTTCTTTCCTGTCTCGCCGTCTGCCCACCTCTCTGCGTGTGTATGATGCCTATTGTATTGGGTATTGGACATGATGCCTATGCTTTGCTTTTCCAACTGTATTGCTATCATTGTGTAGCTGGCACCCTCGTGAGGAACCAACCGCCTTGCAAACTGTGCCTTGGGCTGTGTGATGTCTACTACTGCCTTGAGTATCGAGTATGATGCCTGGACTTTGCTTTTCTAACTGCGTCACTATCGTTGTGTATACCTGGCAAACCTCACGAGGAACGCCTGGATAGATGATTAGTACCTTGGTATGTGTGTGATGCCACCCCCCCCTCCTCGCGTGCTCGATCTTGCAGAACCTTACCTGTTCACGACATGTAATACGATATCTCTGTACGCCTCAGCCTCCTCACGAGTTACTTACTCCATGCGGCGGCGGCACACACGCACACAGATCGTCCTCCGAGACATACCGTCGTCTTTTCCACCGGGCGTACAGAGCACGATGTCGCCCTCAAAAGCATATATGCAGAAAGGTCCAAGACATTCCGGGTGAGGGGGGAGGAGGGAGGGTTTGACTGGCCAAAAGGGGCCTAAGGAAACGGCTCATGCGACACGAGACACACACGCATTTTCACCGGCCGCATTTACAACTCCAGATGGCTTCGAGAGGAACCCCCCCCCCGCGCGCGCCACGTTGTCTCCTGGGGGTCTGGCAGCACTCTTTCGCGGCCGAGACATCACAACGGGCCCTAAAGAGCAACGAAACATTGCGTAAATAAAAAAACCCCCCCCCAAAAAACCGCATGTTTGCTTTTCTGGTCGTCGTTGTAAGCGTTTGGTAAGCAGGATCGTCCCTCCGGACCCCCCCCGTCCGACCTCTCCTCTACCTCTCCCCCACCCCTTTTTCTGCATGGCGCCACGTTGAACACGACTTTCTTTGGAGACATGCATCCCGCGCCATCGTCTACTCGTCCCATCATGATGTCATTCCTCAGGACTTTTTTGCAAGAGAACCTTTTTGAGTGTCAACAATCATCACAAAAAGGGGGAGAGAGAGGCAGGGGGCCCGGCTGCTTGAAGTGCCGAGAGGCCACCGGTATAACATGCATATCCTCTCTCTCCCTCCCTCTCTCTCTCTCTTTCTCTAAAAGAAGAACACCACGGGTGACGCGTCCGTATGCCGATCCGTGCGAGAGAGCCTGCCTAGAAAGACCCCACGCTGCCGCTAGGTGATGCGCGCGGTGAGGCAGATCAGTTTGGGGGGGGAACTGCCGATAACTGATATGCGAGAGAGTTGACAGGAAAGGGGGGCCCAGGAGCTCGAGCAATTCGTGTTCGCTGATCATGGATCGCTAAGCGGTCCATGATACGATGGGCTGGCGGTTGATTCATTAGTTCCGTCTTTTGACAGACGGGGACAAGGGGGGTAGCGGTCCGTGGGGAAGAGGACGTCTGTCTAGCTCTATCCGTAGTTTGGATCGACATACACCGTCATCTGCTTCCCGTGTTGACAGCTAACGCTGACTGGCTTTTTCGTTCAATCCCATGCTTTTCCCCTTTTGACTCTCTCTCTCTCTCTGGGAGCGCGCGCGCGCGCGCGCTCTCCCTCTCTCGTTCTCGTGGGGGAGCTAACACGGTGAGCCTACAGGGTGTGACATCGGGGTCTGAGCGTGACCTGCTTTACCGGCCGAGTACAAGGTTTCTTCCGTCGGCTCGTGGTGTGTATGTATGTGCATGTATGTATATCCGTATGTGTGTGCATGTATGTATGTATGTGTGTATGTATGGTGTTGGGCCCAATTCGATTCAGGATTGGCGCTCTTTCGATATGTTTGCTTTTCCGTCCCTCGCTTACGCAGCGAAATTCGTACGAACGTTCATCCTTTGAGGAACAAACCCTCCCCCCACCTCCCATTCTTCCTCCCTCTCGCTCGCTCACTCACTCTCCCCTTATCATCCCAGCGACCCCTTGCCGGGGCTCCTCGCGATCCGCTCGCGTGCGTCCAGCCCGAGAAGCATGGAGGCCTTGGACACGGAGATCTTTCCCATGAGGAAGAGGGATGCAGCTTTTTTCTCTTCGGTCGGGGGGAAAAAGAAAGAAAAGTAAAAGAAAAGAGAGAAAGCCTCGAAAGAAGAAAAGGGGTCACGTATCCCCTCCCCACCCCCCCCGTCGCCTCCGCCCCCCGCGCGTCAACGGAAGCCAGGGCCGCATGAGGCAGAGAGAGGCTCGGCGTTGCGGGTGGCTCGCTCTCTTGTCTACCCTGACGTGCGTCTCCAGACGAGTCTCGAGACATGCGAGGAGAGAGAGAGAGAGGCTAGCGAAGTGGTTGTCCAAGTTGGACTAGCGCCCCTGCGGGAAAAGGATGCCTACTCGGAGAGGGTTAGACATTCGGTTACATTTCTGCTTGCTTTCCCAATCCAGCAGGGCGGCTCTGAAGGGAGGGGATGGGGGGGAGCCCAGATTTATCTCATCATGATCGTCACGGGGTGGGGATGGTCGAGATCTAAGCCAAATGAGGGATGCCCATAGTGCCGAAGCCCCCCCCTTCTCTAGACCCTAGAAAAGCTATGCTGTGCACCCGGGGTAAGAAAAAGACGGAGGACGGCCACACTTATCTTGCTGTGTCTTACATGGCAGTTTAGCCGTGTAGACTAACGACGGTTTGTCTCAGAGGGTGAGGGGGGGAGAAGGCGATGAGCCTCAAAGGAGTGGGGAGGGAAGGCCGACGACATCACTTTCCATCGCGGTCATGACACCGGCGTTTCCCCGTACCGGCCCGCCGCCATCGAGAAAGGACGGAGGGCGTGGAGTGGGAAAAGGCTCGTCCTGAACCATTCCAACCGCGTCGAACGTAGGGGCGATGGGGGACGAAAGGGCAAAAGCTCCAAAACGCGTTGTCTCAAGCCACGCGAAGGCGACGACGGAACGGTCTTCTAGCCGGACACTTGCGAGCTTCAGACGCCAGCCACCAACGGCAGCTAGAACACTTGACACGCGGTCCAGAGCTCACAAGGGAGAGAGAGAACGTTTCTGTCTCTCGTCTGCGTGGCCCCCGGTGAGACACGCGCCGGAAAAAACAAGACAAAACATGCGCGTCGTCGTCGAGGCTGGCCAGTCCATCAAACTGTCCATGAAGCAAAGCCCCAGATACCAAAGGCCTTTTTCAACCGATCCATCAACCACACCGAGAACCCCCCTGCCCTGCCCTGCCGCCAGTCGTGACACTTCTTGTCTCTCCGGGGAGGGGGGAGAAGTTTCTTTTCCCTCGGGAGATCCTACCGAGAACAGAAGTGACGCCCGCGCCGCGGGATCGCCCAATACGTTTGTCCCCCTCGGGGGTTGTGTCAAGCTGCGATATGCAGGCCTGGTGGTGGTGTGTGTGTGTGTGTATGTGGCCGTGGCGTGGAAACAACATCGGGAAACAGATATTGTCTTTTCTTTTCTTTTGAATACCCTCAATATACCTATTCCCCCCCCCACGCGCGCAGCATTCGCGATCATGTGAGAAGGACGGCGATATATTAGACCTCTTGGCCTTTTCTTTTCTTGCTTTTTTACCCATACTTTAATCTATATCCCCCCCACCCCATTCTTCTTCCTTTCGTCTCGCCTGTCAGACAAAAAAAAAATGGGCGGAACCGTCCGTATCCTAAACAAGGTTGGACGTCGAGATCGACCGCCGACATCAGCAGGACTGGGTCCGTGTTCGAATCGGGGATTGTACCACCCTGCCCCCCCGAGACCGATGTATGCATGTGCGCATAGGCTCCTGCATCCAAGCGGCCGGGGAAGAAGTTGGAACGCAGCAGCCCAAGGAGGGAGGGAGAGGGGGGATGGACTGACAGCAACTGTGGTGGCAGGGCGTAGGGGGAACGCCGTCGAGGGGGCCAGAACCACTGCAGTCAGTCAGTCAGTCAGTCAGTCAGCCAGCATTCGCATCCGCGCGATCGCTCGTCAAGAGCTCGGGGCACCGCATGGTATGAACCCCCCTTTCAGGGTCGATCTTTCGAAATGTTTGCTAATGCAAGGCGCGCCTGCGGCACGGCGCAGTCGCGCGGAGGAGGGAAGGGAAGGGAAGGGGGTGGGCGTCCCAACGCCGGCCAGTTATAGGACTGGTATGGACGGCCGAGGAGGATCACCGCGAACCCGCCGACGTGCATGATGGGAATGTGGTCATCTTTTTCTTGCTGCTTGCCTCGACGACGGGAAAGGAAGTTAATTTCGGGAAAGGGGGGGGGGGGGGGGGACTGTGGGAAGCTTCACGGACGACATCCCCTTCTCGCTGGGCTTGAGATGCAGATATCTGTTCTGGTTCTCTCTGGGCAGGCGGATGCGCGGCCCTGCTTCGGCTGGCTGCCGCGTGGCTGCTGACTATTGGGACGTATGTAGATGGCATCACACCCAGGAGCCGCCTTGCTTCCCCTTCGTTTTCGTCCCTCGTTGTTGTCCTCCTCCTCCTCCTCCTGGCTGCTTCCTGCATCGTCAGCCCTGTCAACGTTGCCATGACACCAGAGCTTCTAGACTCGAAGGGGGCCGAAACCGAGACGGCTCGACTTGTGGCGCCTGCGGGCGCGGTAAATGGGATATGTAAGGGCCGCCAGGGTTCCATCTTGACGGACGGATGGGCTTTCTTTCTCGGGTCTTTCTCTCTCTCTCTCTCTCTCTCTCCCTTTCCCACTCTTGGCGACCTTTCCAAACTGGCTTTCCGAATCGTAAGCTGGTCCCTCTCCCCCCCCCCCCCCCCCCCCCCCCTTCCCCCCCTGGGGCCCCTTTCCAAACCGGTTTTCCCAAACGGAACCGGGCCCCCCCCCCCCCCCCCCCCCAAAGCCAACGGTTACGAGAGACCCTGCTTTGCCTTTCTCAGATGTTTGTTTAAAAACACCCACCGGGCAGATACAGACACAGATGGACCGGCCAGTGAAAACGTTTGGCCGGAACCTGCTGCTCGGGACGAAAGAAGAGGTGATAGAGAGACACTCTTCTAATCGGCGCAGATTTGCGAGATCGCAGTCTGGCCAGTCCTTTTTTCTCTCCGATGGCTTGGAAAGGCTCGGCCAGACATGCCGGCACCCAGGCGATAAGACGTGGGGTGTTTACGTGAGAAGGAAAGTTCCGTCCGGCTCCCGCGCCTGTGACCATTGTGGTGGATTTCACCTCTCCGCTGTTACTGCATATCACGAGCCTCCTTTTTCAAAGTATCCATCCAATTACGCCCCCCTCCACCACCCTCTCCTCAGCATCGACGTGTGTCTCGCCCTGAGTGGTTTTCCCTTCCCTGAACCATCCTCCCAAAGTCTCGTTCTGAAGCAAACCAGTGGAGCAGACCAACGTTTAAGCTACTGCCAGGGAGAGGAGTCACGGTACGGGTTGGCCTCCGCCTTCGCCCCGTGGATGTGCCACAGTACACACAATTATGGAGACCGCCTGCAGGAGAAAGAGGAGGGTGGCTGCTACGTGAGGACATGGTGGTCGCTGACGTGCTGGTCCTTTTTCCGGCACACCCGTAGATATGCGTCGGTGATCATCCAGTGATCTTTGGTACGGCATATGCGGTTCCCTTTCCCTTGCGTTAATGCTTCAGTAGGCTGCCCCCCCTCCCCTTTTCCCTAACTGGGAAACATTATGGTGCCAGGATTCTTCGTCGAGTCAGGGAGAGGGAAGGGGGGGGGGGAGAGGCTGCAGGTCGAGGAGGGAAATCCTGCAGAGTTGACGCGCTCTACATACTCCTCTGCCTGGTGGGAGTCGTGTCATATCACACCGGTTGCCAAGAGGGGAAAGGGGGGGAGAGGACTGGCCGCTGAGAGGTGAAAGGACAGCGCGCGTCGCCAGTCGGGACAGCGACACGATGAGTGGATGCCGGTGAATGGAGCGTACGATGTACGGATGATCTCGAGGTGTGTGTGTGTCTTCCCGCCCACGCGAACCGGGAACTGATTGCCATCATCATAGGGGGGGAGGCGACATGGGGAGCTAGACGGGCCGAGATTTCTCTGAGCTGATGTCAGAATGCATCGTCCTCCCCTCCCCCCACGGCTCCGACGGACGAAGCTCATCTACCTGCTGGAATGAAGGTTATATGAAAGGGCTCGAAGGATGCTGATCGTCACTTGTTCCCGCCCACGGACGGGCAAGCGGGCGAGTTTCCTGGAAACTTCCGGCCATCCTGTATTAACCCTCCCCCCCCCCTCCCATAGGTATCCCCCCCTACCCCCTTCCCTTCTGCCGGGTCCTGAGTGGACGGTATGGCAACATGTGCGGTGGACGTGGATGGCAGACTTACAGACTTGTTGGATCCGCCTGCTGGTATGCTGGAGGCAGGCAGGCGGCCAGTTCTTCTTTCTCATATCCCATCCCGTAAGTTTCTATCCACCGAACACCCTCATCTCACCCCCCCCCCCGTCCCCCGGACTACACCACCTCTTTCTCTCTCTACTTCGTATGTATCTCTCTCTTGTCCAAGAAGAGCACGAGCTGCTTTCGGGGGTTTGGGGAATCGGGGTTGGACGCTGCGATTTGCAAGATCCCTGGAAATGATCCTCTGAATCGCGGACCCCCTAGTCGGCGCCCCTCACACACGCACCCCGGTCCCACGGTTCTCGATACGTATACAAAAAAGCACAGCCTCACCGTGCTCCCAACCCTGAGGGTATGTAGGTATTGTGGACACCGAATCGAGGTTAAGCTCGACTCGGGTTCGTGCCGTTTTGTGTCATCAGCTTGGCGCGCCGCCTAGCGTACATACATACGCCACCGCTAAACCTCCTCCTCCTCCTTCTCCATCAACGAACGGCCTGTGACCGTGACTTTGACAGCAGCGGGTTGCGCACCACAATATACGTGTCGTCGACGCAACGTCTGGAAGACGCCCACCGCGTGATAAAGGGGGACGCGATCGTGTGTATCTCTCTCTCTCTCTCTCTCTCTCTGCTGGGGGGGGTTTGTTCCTCCTCCCCCCCTTTTTTCTTCTTTTTATCCGAGTGTCGGCGGCGAAAGAACTGCGGGCTGGCGATCGCTGGGGGGGTTTACGCACCCACCGGAGGTTCAGTCCTCCTTTCTGATATGGGCAGGGTAGTTCCACCGGGGCGGCACGTTGAGAGTTCGCTCTGAAAGTCTCCCTCCGGCCTGGGGGGAGGGCTTTTTTCCCTTTTTTCTTTCTTTTTTCTGCCCGCCGTTCTGTCGGACACTGATATACCGGTAACCACGTATAGCCGGCTCCAGTCTTTGCTCAATAAACCCAGAGGTGCCATGTTCCCAGCCTGTCAGGATGTAGGGCCCCAGAGCCTCGGTACCAAACGGAGCCTCGCCGCGACGAACGACGTCAAAGGTAATTACCAAGGACGGTGATCAGTGGGCCACAGAAGGGGAGGGGGGGAGGGGGGGGCGGGCACTCTCAGGTGTGTACCGTAACGTAACGTCAAACACACCGATGGGAAAACGGCACGGCACCAATGGGTGGGAGAGTTTGCTCTCGAGGGGGGGGGGGTTAAGGAAGAAGGAGAGGAACAGGGGGGATACGAGCCTTGCCCACGATGTAGTTGTCGGGTTGGGCATAGTTCGAGAAGTGGTGCCAACCCGCATGCGCGTGTGCCTCGAAGCGGCCTCGAAGATGTGTGCTTCCTCAACCCAGGGCCGGGTCTTTTGTTGTATGTAAGGCGAGAAGAAACGTATGGCAGTAACCGGAACTCACCCGACGGTTCGGTACTGGGTCGCTGCTCGACTGTGCCTTTGCCTTGCCGGTACATCATCCATCCATCCATCCATCCATCCATCCATCCCCTCCCTCCCCCAGTCCGTCCGTCCGTCCGTCTGGCAATATTGAAGGGACAGGGCCCCCGTCCCCCCCGTGTGGTGTTGAGCTGCAGGTTTCCTTCTTAACACCTCGGACATTGATTCTCGAGTCGCAGTAGTCCCGAGAGGGGCGCGTCACATGCGCGGGCGGCAAGGACCTCGGAGAGAGCAGCGGGGCCGGTGGTTTACAAAGTTGCAATATCGAAAAAAATGTATCGATGAAGGATTGAATTCGTCCGCCGGCCAGAAGGACGGGGGGGGGGGGGGGGGGCTCTTCAATTCCAAATGCTGCCCACGGGTTCTTTTCTGCAATACCTAGTGCCATAAGAACTGTCGATAAGTGAGCCAGAGCGCTCGCGCTATCTTGAGCCATTAATAGTGGGCTTGATATAGAAGAAAGAAAGGGGGGCCAGGGGACCGGAGGCGTCATGTGCGAAAGCAGGAATACCTCATTTCGCCAGTCCCGTTCTCCGTCTGGGGGGGAAAAGGTAGGTATTCTGAGTATCCGTAGAGTTTCACAAACGGAGGGGGGAGAGCATTTCTTACCATCATGTACTGATATTAAGCCTATGGTTTGCAGTAAGCCCCCCCCCCCCCCCCCCCTGACCGGGGATATCCTTTTCGTGGCCATGTGGCTTTTCGCGAGTCATCGGCTTTCCAAATCTCTCTGGTTTGGGTCGTACGGTGTTCCCCCGCAGGCCCGCAGCAGCAGCCGAGTCGCACTTTAGGGGAGGGGGAGGGATACGCAAGGCTCTTCGCCATGCCGGTTTCGTATGTTTGTCGGACCCGTACGGATTTGGGGAAATGCAAGTCAAGGCTGGTTTGGCCCGCGAAGGGAAGTCGGCACGTCAGGGAATGGACAGACAATCCGTCATGTCCTCCCCGCCCCGGGGCTTCAGCAGCAGCTCGCAGGTTTTTGCCGTCGGGATGTGGCAGCAGAGGCTCTCTCTCTCTCCTCTTGGCCTATCTTTGGCCGGCCCTAGAGCACATATAATCCAGCAAGCATTAGGCCAAAAGTCCCCTTGGTTATACTATGTAGGCTCGGGAGGAGCCCCCCCCCCCCCTGGTGCTGCTTCTCTAATGCCGGCCGATGCGGCGGGACGGGATCAGTAAACAGCAGAAAAAGGCTCCAGCTGTGCGGATACGGGTGGGGGGGGATATCGTGGTTTTGAAGAGGGATCCTTGAAAAAGCGAGAAAGAGAGAGAGAGAGAAAGCGGCGACGAAGCTATGCTCGCGGCCTGCTCCCTGCCTCTCGCTCCCCGTCCTTCTGGTCTGCCTTTCCCTCCCACCTTCCGGCTTGCGCGTCCAGCCGGATGGCAACGTATAGTTGGTAGACGTGACGGATGACTGACGGGGGGGGGTTCTTCCTCGGTTGGTCTTGGGTAGCACTACAGGCTTCCCAGAAGTCATTGCGCGTCTGCCTGTCTACATACGAAATCAGCCAGCCAGCTGCTCCTCACCTTGGGCCGCCCGCCCTGTTGCATCACCGTAGACCGCGGCATAGGCGCACCGGCAGAGAAGCCGCGGGGTGGACGACGGGCACACCTGTCGAGGTAACGGTAGCAGTTGGCCGGCGCAAGCGTATGCGCGTGTTATTTGCTGGCCAGACATCCCAGCAACGGCGTGTCTGTCTCTCTCTCTATCTCTCTCGCTCTCTCTCTCCCTCTTGCAGCAGCGGCATGTTTCTGGTAGCCGCTCCGACCCTCGCTTGGTTGGCAGAATCAGTCCTTCCAGACCGAGTCGATCCTTGCGCGGTTGATCACCGACTAGGTAATCAGAGCTTAAAACACTTGCCCCTCCCCGGAAGAAAATGAGAAACGAGAGGGGGGTGAAATGAGGATCGAAGGGAGCCTGGATCGCGGACATGAACCATTGTAGTTGGCGTTGCAGCACAGCAAAATAAAAAACGGACAATTCGGGTACGAGGAGGGGGGGGGGGGGGGAAAAAGCAACGAACAACAAACAGCGGGAAACACAACTGGACGTCACATCCCGGACGACATCCGGATTGGGTAATCTCATCGCATTGACATCTTGGTGCGGGCGTTATTAATAGACAGAAAACGATAACTACCTAATAATATAAAATAATATAAAATTGAAGACTGACTTTATGAACTGCATCCGCGCCCACTCCCCCCCTCCCCCCACCGCCATAGCGCCCCGTTGTGACCTCTCAAGACGAGAAACAACAACACGTACGGGCAATATTACGCTGGAAAGGACGCCGAATCGGGCGTGGCCGATGGAAGGCTGCAAGTGAAGGGGGAGGGGGCAAGGCGCATCCTTGTGTCGACATTTGCTCGTCGATCGGAACGGGTTCATTATCCACCCAAGGCGATGTTGGAGGACGGGGACGACCAGGGGAGGGATGGTTTTTAGAGCCGGACGCCGGGATAAGAAGAAGACATGATGGCCAAGTGACCGGCGCCTCGGTGGCCGGCCATCCTCGCCTCCGTTAGCCTTGTCTCCTCGAACGGGGCAAGGAGAGGCGCGAAAGAGGAGAGAAGGCCAAAGCCAACAATGACGAAGGGAACCAATGCAACGCCCATCCCGCCCGCGGTGGGAAAAAAAGGGATCGTGTGTCGAGTCCGAGGATTGCGAAAAGCTTAATGACTAAACTACTACGTAGAACGCACTATGAAGTAGACACTACTCACTCACTCACACACACCCTAAAGTGGCCGGGTGACGAATGTTCTCCATCAACAAACAACAACATCAACAGGGGGGGCCAATCCAAGGCCTAGCGCTGCAGGGAAAAAAACAGAGATTCCAGGTTCACACAGACGCCACTACCAACTAGTTTAGTTTACGGTTCCCTCCCCTGTGAGGGTTGCGCCTCTCCGCGTGGCAGTCCTCTTTGGGCCGCGTCCAGTCCAAGAGAAGCGGGCTGGGCTGGGTGCTGGCTCTGGTGCGATGCAGGGAAATCCCGGCTGATCGTCGCGGAGGTTGGAGATCACAGGATTGTCCCGTGGGGCCTTGCCCGGGCTTCGCTTGGGGTTTCGCACACCCTTTTCTCCCCCCTGCTGAACGCTCCGGGCGGGCGCGTGTTCGCGGCCATGCAAGAGGGTGAGAAGAGAGAGAGAGAGAGAGAGGCGTCCAATGGGGTTGCTGGCCGAGATGCCTTTGGGAAATAAAACCAAGAGGGAGAGAGGAGAGGCTGAATTGCCATGAAAAGTGAAGCGGATTTGGCGGTAGGGAGGGAGGGAATGTATGTCAATGAAGAAGAGCATCTGTATATCCTCGTGTCGGTCTTGGATTGCTCGGGCGGGACGCCGCACCAGTCCGTCAAAGACTGTATGTCACTGTATGTCACTGTAGGGTTTTTTCTTTTCTTCTTCTTCTCTCTTGTTTAAATTGCTGTGTAGCCCTTCTCCAGATCTTTCCCGAGCTAGGGATGTAGATGCCCGCCACCACAACTCCCAGCCGAAACCATCGGTTAGCCGTCTTGGCTCAGGACGGCGGCCTAGCTAGTCAACGACCTCCTTCGGAGACCAGGGCGAGAGGGGACATGGAGAGAGAGAGAGAGAGAGAGGGAGAGATCTCATCTGGGTGTGTCCGTGCCAGTAGGTATCCAAGGCGGCAAGTTGAATTACCCAATCTCGCCAAATGGAGCCTCTTCAATGCGGCGGACCAGAGCCACAGACAGTATATATAGATATATAGCACAGCAAAGTAAGGCAAACGGGGATCTCAGGAACCGGCCCCCGAATCGTCACCTATTCGTAGATCCCACGGGAGCGAGTCTGGCCTGTGCTTTTCTCTTTCTTTCTTTCCTTGTTTTCTTTTTCCTCCTGTCGGAAATCTCAAGGCCAGCCCGGAGTGACAGACCGGGGTCCCCAAGCATTCGTCGTTCCACAGACGTTCTAGGGACCACACAGCCAAGAGGACGACGAGTGAGCGGAGCGGGCATCGCATAAGAAGCTGAGCTGTACTTCGTGGAGAACGAAGGGGTACTATACTATACTATACTATACTATACTATACTAGACTAGACTAGACTATACTAGTTACTGCGTAGTGCAGTACGACGCGACCGAGGCGACGGAAGGATGAGCTAAGCCCGCCAATATTGAAGACACATTTCTCCTATCCCTCGGCATGTCTCACCGCGCGTTTGAGCCTCATTTCCTCTCATTTCAACGGGGGGGGGCCTTTTATCGGCGTATGTACCCTCTCACTTTCTCTTGCGCCGTCATGTCATTTCTCATCTGGAAATCCATGACGTCCATAAGAGAAGAGAGAGAGAGAGGCTTCTGCTGGTGGTGGTGCTGGTGGTGGAGCAACGCGTTCTCGGAAGGCTTCCAAAAGCAAGCAAGTAGGACGGACGGACGGGAAGAGAGCCCCAGGCCTAACCCCTGTGCTGATCGACAGATCCTTTCTACCTACCTACACTTTTTCTGCTCACCTGGACTCAGCATCCCATCCCGGCCGGCGAAACCTTGGCCGCCCAATGGGAACCTGCTAGAATGAGCGAGCCCTTTTTGGCGAACGCCCATCGCACCGGTAACTGGGCGTGTGTCATTGGTCCAGGTGGGAGGGGGGGCGATGGGCGGCTTCACGAACCAGGTATTTGCGCCTATGTACGGCAATGGGGGACGGGATCGCGAGGCGTGCCCATGTTCGAGATGCCCTCAACTCTTTATTCGTACTCGGCTGCCCCCCCACGATCACATCATTGACGGGCCTTTTTAGTATACACCGCCTGGGGGGGGGGAGGGGGCAAGACACCACCACCGCAGTTATCATTCCCGCATGTACGAGTTGCCTTACCTGCCCCTGCGCCCGCAAAGGCTTGACGCCGCTCCGACTTCCCGGCCGCCCTAGAAAGAAAGACAAAAAAAAAGCCCTGGGGGGGGGCCGGGAGGGAAACGATGATGCGTGGCGCTGCGACGAAACCATAGTACAGCGAAGCGGCGGGCAAGTCGGCCGGCAGTTCTGTAGCGTTCTCTCTCTCTCTCTCTCTCTCTCTCTCTCTCCGTGTGTGTAGTGTAATAAACCAGATACCTACAGCGGAACTCTCTGGCCCTGAGCCACCCGACATGCCAGCCATGTGTTTTTCCCTGGCTAGTGTGTCGGTAGGGTGGGTGATGTAGAGCACTCCGGAATTACGGGATGGAACCGACCGGCGTCAGTCAGTTTTCCCATCACATACGTCTGGGGCTCTCTGGCGGGGGCGGTCGACGTAATATACCACAAGGTGGTGGTGGTATGTGTCTGAATGATGGTTGAAGGAGGTGGATGATGGCCGCCGTGTGCGTGTGAAGAACCATGACGCAAATGGGGGGGGGGG